>JAZHYW010003447.1:0-136948 GCA_037355805.1 Ixodes ricinus
TAGTAGTAGTCTTGTTAAGTTATGTTTCGTTGTCTGGCGCCAAACTAAATTACACTATACATAGTGAGTATATAACATAGAGTAATATAAAAGTAATTTTACACTTGTTGGAAAGACATAACGGTTTTTACAAAAGAGACCAATAGATTTTCTAGTTTTTTATGGACAGTTCAACGTGCCCATTCCATGATTAGTGATTCAGCTAAAAAGTACATCCAGCGTTTTTATCAACTTTACCAACTCTAGTATTGAGGAGCCAAAGGATATTTGAAACGAATGAGATATTTGTCTACTTCGAAGTTGGTATAGCACACATCTAGTCTTCAGAATTTAGTTTTAGTCAATTTACTTTGGTCCATAGGTCAATGCTTGAAAGAACTCCTGTTGCTTTTCTTTCTATATCATCTGCTGAGCCGCCTTTAATAAAAATAGCCGTATCATCGGCATAAGACACACAGTTTGCCCGCGGTACGCAATTTTCAATGTAATTTATGAAGATTATTAACAAGAGAGGACCGGGCACACTACACTGAGGTACACCAGTTCTTATTTTTTGAATTCTAGAAATATAGTTTATTATTAACGAACTGGGTACGGCACTGTAGGTATTACTTAAATAGGCCAAGAACAGTTTCACGTATACCGTATTTTCTAGCTTCATGAGCAAAATTTTGTGAATATTTAAATTGAACGCTTTGGTGAAGTCACATGATGAATCTTTTAGTTTCAAAACATTCTATAATTTGTTGTTTTTGTACTAACAGTGCTGATTCAGTTGGGCGATGTTTTCGGAAACTCTGCGGACTATTAGTAATTGTTAAAAAATTTTCTAGGTAAATATAGTCTTTTATGAATGATTTTCTCAAAACCTTTAGAAAAAAATGGATAAAAGAGAAATAGGTCTGTAGTTCTTAAACGTATTCTTGTCCCCACCTTTAAACTAAGCGACAACCTTAGCACGCTGCATTGCTCTAAAAAGCACCAGAAGAAAATGATAGATTCAATATATACGTTCAACACCGGGACCACTATGTCGAGAGTATGCTTAATCACTTTAATGTTAAGATCGTCAACGTCTTCACTCCTGGAGTTTTTCAAGTATCTAAAAACTGCAAACACTTCATCGTCTTCAGTAGGGTTCATAAAAAAGAGTTTTCGAAAATATGTGTCACATAGCTGCTAGCGTCAAGCCCATCTGGAGGTGTAACTATATCACCTGATTGGAAGCACAGACGTACAAATGGTCGTCTCCGCAGTTTATATTATCTAATATTTGACGCCCGTGGTGGGGACGCCTGACCTTACTTACTTTTTCCCAGAGTATGCGCGGATTTGCATTATCATCTCTTGTAAAGAGGGTTGTGTAATATGCTGACTTCGCGCGTCTTAACAATCCACTTAGTTGGTTACGATACTTTTTAAAGGCTCTTAGGTCTTCGGAGTATCTTGTTTTTAAAAATCGCTGGTTCATACCGGTTTCTTATCACTTTGTGCAAAAACCTTTTCGTCATCCATGGATTGCGCAACATTTTTGCAGTTTTACTGTTCTATAAGAACAAATCTCATTGTATAGCTTTTTAAATTTTCGTAAAGGGGATTCATATGCACGATTGGCATCTTATTCCAAGTAAACTGTTTCCCAATTTACAGCCAGTAAAGCATCTCTAAACACCCTCATTGTAACATCAATAACAGTTCGCACTTCGAAAGTTTTTTGTAACGGGTCTGTTTCTACTGCACGAGGTTTGTTATTCAACCGAAATATTAGAAGATTGTCGCTGATACCAACGCTAATAACATCAGCTGTTATAAAGAATACGTCGCAATTAGTAACAACCAAATTGATTAAAGTTGATGTGGAGCCAGTGACTCTCGTCGCCTCCGTTTCAATATAGTCAAAACCATTTATTTAAATCGCCTTCATGGAGGCCTGTCGCGCTGTTGTGTTTCTAAGCATGTTAATATTGTAAACACCACCGACGCGAGCACGAAGATGAGGTCTTTTGATGTGATAGAAACTTGGGGATTTTTTTTCTATCCTTCACTTCGTTCGTCAGGTTGTTAATTAAATAGTACTTCTTAATTTGCTGTAATTCGTTCTTCTGAATTGTTTCAAATAATCGATCGAATTGATCAATCTGGCATGTTTGAAAATACATTTTGCTATTAAGAGTTAGTATCTTAGATACAGTGATTTAAATTAAAATATTGTAATTTATACAAAGAAGAAAAAAACAAAAAACAATACATTTGTTTTAAATAAAAAAGTTCGTCTGAAATGAAAGAAATTTTATTTACTTGATTTTCAAAAAAAGATATAAATATTTTTTCCAGCCTGCTTTCTCCCCATCGCCGTCGCGCCTCACACATCTATCACTCTCCGCGCAGTCACTTGGGTTTCTGCGTACAAAGAATGACGAATTTGGCACGAAGGGGGCGCTAGCATCTGCCGATGTAAATATTAATAGCCTCTTTAATACTAAAAATATTACCTTCCTTCAAAGACGTGTTTTTTCATTAAGTCTCATAAATAAGACGGCGACGTCCGATATGGCTGGTTGATTCATATTAAAAAGTAACGACATTCAATGTAGGCGCCGAGAGAACTTCATCTTCATATATCTTTAACTGCGATTATCTAACTGTGCTAATGTACGTTTCTTGATGCCACTCCGACTTCCACCCTTCACAAGTTGTCCTTTCCCGCTCACGGCGTATGTAAGGAACGACGGTGTTTGCACAAAAATGCGGTAATTCGTCGGTACCACTGTTTGCTACCGACGATTTATTCCTGATTAAACTTTTCCTGCACGTTCTGTTCTATGCATTTGTTCTCAAAGGTCTCCCAGGAGATCGTGGATAAACACTCTGCCATCATGCCGCACACACGAACGAGGGGAAATGAAGGCCTTAATGTAACGAATCGGAAGACATAATTTCATGTCAAGCGAGACTTCCGGACTGCGCTAGGTCAAACGACACTACATTTACCGGAAACACCGAAAAATGTATACTTCTATTTTCAGATAGTTTTGTGTGTACAGGTATACATACAGTCAATACTGTTCGCATGAGTCATAATTCGTCCCTTAGTTACTATTCATGTTGCTTGATGAGTTTTAAGAGGACAACAGTTTGAATATATTTAGAGTCGTGTAAATATTTTACTGCCAGCCTCGGAATTCTTCGTTCTAATTTTCGGCTCATTTTCTAAACTATACTGTCGTCACGTGGTTGAGCATTAGGCGTAATCCAAGCCTAAGTTATATGCTTCTCGAGAGAAAGAGCTGTTGATGTACTGCTACCTTTCTGTGTTCACACAGAAAGGTAGCAGAAGTCCTGCATAGAGTGAAAGCAGGAGAAGTCCCGCATAGAGTGAAACTATTAACTTTTTGCATGGGTGTTCCTATATGTTTCAATGCATAAAGGTATTCGTCTGTATATTTTTTTCTTTTGCGAATTTTTCCGATGTAATAATTGAACTGCCGTACCTATTGGAGAAAAACATTTGCGATGGTAGTGCATTGTACCGACGTGTGGTACAGATGCAATTGCCAACTTCGATGTTCACTCTGCGATAATATTGAGGCAAACATGGTCAAATATCCGCCCGGTTGGAATTGGGTTGTTTGTCAGGCTGGTTGACTCGCTACGAGGGTATGCTGGGAGTCTAAGGGGCTTTTCGTAGTCAACAGGACGCGCGTCATAATACACTCTAATAAATACATGCGCGTCTATTTACCCGCAAAACACTCAAAGAGCCAACCGCTGCGTTCTGCAAAATCAACTAAGCGAATTATGAGGCGGAACATCTGTTTAGACATTAAAATTAAGTCTACGCTGCGGCATTACGCAATGCAAACATGACGCTTTGCATTGCGTAATGCCACAGTGCACACTGTGTTTTTAGGTCTAGACGGATGTTCCGATCATCTTTCGCTGAGCTGATTTTGTAGATCGCAGAGGTTGGCTCTTCGAGTGTTTTGCGGCTAAGTAGAGGCGAAGGTATTTCTTAGAGTGTAGGATCAACTGAGACAGACGTAAGCCCCCAGAAACTTCTGATGCATCATTACTCATTGCGAGAAAGAAATATACATATTTCGTCTTAAGAATATTCGAGTCTAATTAATCATTGTATTCTCAAGGTTTTGAGTTGTGCAATGGCATCTGACATCGGCTTTGATCTTGAAGATTGCTTTTGTAAAAACAAATATGTTCGTTCTCGCCTTTATCGTTACAATTATTCAAAACTAGAATTCGAGTACTTCACTGCATTTTAAGCGTATATATATTTTTAGAGACTTAAGAGTAACTCGCATACTGGAAATTTTATTGTCAAATGCAGTAGAGCTGCGGACCCCAAAAACCGGTAACCGTGTTTAGGAAAAACAAGCATATAATAAAAGATGAGTATGGTAAAAGAAATAAATTTTTTTGAGAAGTAGGAAAATTTTTTTTACTTTTTTGTACGAGGAGTTTTAGGTATGACGGGAGGTTATCACATTGCGATTGGTTCATGATTGTACTATCCAGAAATGTCCGGTATGATGGGCAAGAAATATATAATTAATGATAAGTCGGGTCTTAAAGTCTTAAAATAATATTCGGTTTCAGTACTGATTGTCGGTATATCAATAACTCGACGTGCATTTTTATGGAAGTGATACGGCACTATGGTTGTAAACGTTATGCCGAATCTTAGAATGAATGTTTTTTAACTTAATATCTAACCTAAGTTGTTACAATAAAATATTGATACCTTGATTTTTAAATTTACTACTTTGCCAGCTGAAACACGCCAGTGATGGCATGCGAGTAATCGAACACAACATCATAGATCACAACAAAAATAAAAATAAAGCGTGGTTCGTATATAGGGCGCCCTTATTTCACATGAGCTGGTTCGTAACTTGAAATTAGATAAACGAAATCGTATGTTCTAAGCGGTTATGGAATGCCCTTTGGCACAACTTAGCCGCGAGCAACAAGACTCGTGCACCGATTCGGTAAATTGTGCTTTGAAATGACTTGTTTGGTTTAGTTTCGTGTCCAGCGCTAAGGTTTGCCTTCAAGAAATAAAAAAAAAGAAAAGAAACCTCGCCCGAGTTGTGGTGCAGCCGCCTGTGGCATACCGATAACGGTTCTCCCCAGCGGTGCTGTGACCTCTTTTACACTCCCCTGGGTGTCTTAACGGCCCGCCCTGAACTTGTGTCCACATTGTACCTTTTTTTAGTTATTCTGTTATTAGAACATATCTTACTGCATTCGTTTAGCGTTAGTGTCTCTTCTCATGGCCGAGTGTGGACTCCTCCGTTTTTATATACTTTCTGCTTTTCCATTAGATGGAAGTCTATTGTCGGTTAGCGTTGCTGCTTATGTCGCTTTGAAGTTGTCGGTTTCCAAGTTCTGAATTACATTTGGAACCATCAAAACGCTCGGAAAACACCAACTACAGCATGAAGAGGTACGAATTTTAGACAAGAGAGTGAAAAACGTTTTTCCGAATTGTGTTTTGTTCATTTTATAGTTTTTAGGCAACTCTTCGTTTCTGTTTGTTATTGACTCCCGTTGTTTCGATTGAAACGTCATACGCACGAATCAAACTTCATATGCAAACGCTAGACTAAACCGAAAGTAAAAAAAAAAGAATTCGAGACTTTGCCGGGATGGAATTGTATTCGGCTACCTTAAAAATTGTTGTTTCGGAATTTGTTTTGGATTTTGTTTTAAAGAAAATAATGCGTATATACAGTGTATCTGACCTTCTTAATTGTTTTTGCAATGGTAACTTCGCGTGATCATTGCTGGTAGCGAAAACGGTCGCCATCGTGGAATCTGTTACAAATCAAGATCGGCTCTCGGTACAGGGGTCAATCGCCATAACATTCAACGGCGTATATTTGAGTAACTACTAAGAATTCTTAAGCGGTTACCCAGATCGTAACACGGAATTAGCTGACCATAATGTAATCACATTTAGTGCTTTCAAGACAGAAAACGTTGCATTTTGTATCTAGGATAAATCACTGTCTGATGTCGCTGGCCTTCGATTTGAGAATATTATTTACTATGTCATATATGATTTCAAAAATCGCGCACAGTGTTAATTTGTTATCCCATTTATTTACAATCGTTTGGGTTGTATAAAGTTGATAAGTTTACCGGCTTGCATGTTTTAAACACGTCAAAACATTTCACGAGAAAAATACCAATTTGTTTCTTGCATAAAGCAAGAAATAAAATACGTATCTTGCATTATTATACGAAAACAAATGTTTACAAGAATGGATAGCTGGGCTAGTTGGTAAACGTTTATGACGAAAAAAAGCGCAAAACACAGGACAAAGACGGCGCTTTGTAATGTGTTTCGCACTGTTTTTCATCATAAAAACAAATGACTGCAGACTGTTAAGACATTCGTGTTAATACGGTGTCGTTTCAAAAATAAAATGCGGGTTGTTGTGTCAGAAAAATGAACATTATAAGGAGCTAAGATATAAGTAGTTTAAGCCAGTGAGCAGGCGTCCCGATTTTGTTTATAAGTAACAACTATATTATGAAATAGTCAACAGTTGCGTCGTTGAAAATAAATTTAGAAACTTTTGCGGCCCGTCTTGGTGAACAATCACAAAATTGAAATGTGTAGAATACGTATAGTGTCGCTAACCACGATGAAATCGTGTTTATAATAAGGCGTGTATATTCATATTGCCTAGTGTCACGTGTTCCACGCCACCTGGTCACGGGACCAGGCTACATGACGCGTTAACATCACGATGCTGGCATTATTTTTACAGGTCGTTTTTGGGTGTCGCTTTTTTGTGTCGGTCCTTTTCTACACATCCACGCCTGCAACCTATTCTACATTAAACATAAAACTTTACAAAATTGCTGGTAAAAACAGTAGACGTCGGTATCTTACCATCGCCACCCTTCCGCGTCGCCACTCGCTGTTTGGTGTCTCCACCCTGACAGGAACCCAGGGAGCATATTAAGGTGACTCATAGGCACTGACAAGGTGGGAAGTGTAGGGAGGAGCTTCAGTTGCCCCGCCTCCTGCGCGATCTTCCTACCTTCCTTCGACAGGTTTTGGCAACTCGTGCTCCTCCCGCGCGCACGTGCTGGTGGTCGGACGTTCCAAAGACACGCCCTGCTGCTCTAATTTTGTCAGTGACTATCGCTAAAAACACATTCGCAAAACTATTAAAAACACGAAAAAAAAACATACAGGCCTTTTTTATTAGGTAGCACCTGCTTTTATTAAATCTTCGTTCTGTGTCGTTTATTTTTTTATTTTTTTTTTGCCGGGGGTATTGACGCAGTAACTATTTTAGACCACCCCTCTGAATGTCGAAGATTATTCTTCCTGACTGCATCTTGCTTTCTGTTCTTGCGCGCAGTACGTCCGTTGGAGGTGGACATAGTGACGTCAGAAGCGGTGCTCCTAGACGGCCAGGTTGTGGACGTGGAGTGTCAGGCGAAAGGAGCGCAGCCTAAAGCCGTCGTGCAGTGGTTTCTCGACGACGTGCCTCTGAATGCGTCGGCAAGCACAATGGCCACGGACGCAACGAAGACAACGAGCATTCTCCACCTGGAAGCAAGAGCTGACATGAACGGCAGACGTCTAGTTTGCAAGGGTTTCAACCCGCATCTTCCCGACAGCGAGCTGGTGGACCACTGGATTCTCGACGTGCACTGTACGTTGGTTTGCTGCATGTTCCCAAAGCTACGACGTGATTTTTGTTTTGTTTAAATAACGGGTTCTTTTAAAAGCGTGCCCCAAAGCTTTACATACCCCAAGAAATAGAGTCGTTTCTACTGCGTATATGCCAAAATCAAAGTGCGTTTTAGGTTGGCGCAGGGCGACAGCGCCATTTTTTTTGGTAGGCTAAGGTTTTAGACATGCAAGTTTAAAACTTCCTTATATCAGAAAATCTACTCTGTTGAATACATGGGCAAAATATATATTGTGTCTTACCACGCGTATTTTGTTGACAGAAGTGTAAGTCTGAACAAACAATAAAAGAGTAGAAGACGTGAGGTGAAATTATTCTACCTCCTATTCAAATCTCAAGGTTCGCCTTTCCCAGACGGTCTGAACGTTTTGTGTAGCGACTGCTATTCTTTTGTGGCAACCTATTTTATGTATTTGAAAAGCTGTCTTTAAATCCTGTTTCTTCTTCTTCTTTCAATTTAGGGTGTACGTGCCGTGGCGCAATTGAAGTCCGTGGTATATTGAAGCACCGGATGTTGTTAAAAATAATGTAGTGTTTCCTTACTGTAAAAATACACAATAATCTCTGAACTCTAGCCTCGGCCCACGTGTTACGCTAGCGGTCCGGACGGAAGATATGGAACCGGCCGTTATCTGATTCAAAGTTATAAGTGATGTTCAGAAATATGCGATAACAAATAGCGCCCGATATATTTCACTAGTTCATGGAGACGAATGGCCTCGGATACCGAGAACGGGCTTCACTTTCTTTTAAGAAATTCTCGGAAATCGCTCATAATGTTTCAATCAGATAATGCAAGCTCGGGAACTTGGGCATCTGGTCCTGACTGATAGAGGTAAGTTTTGGCGAAAATTGAGCTTTAGCAGAATTGTGTGCTTTGCTTTGTTTTTGCGATATAAAGTTCAAACAAAAAACTGAGTAAGTATTTTTTAGAGGAACGCGTAATACCGCATTGCACCTCAAGAGAAGACTTGGTTTTCGTCCCGTTTGCTTTATTCATGTTTCTTCTCTGGTAATGTTCTCGTATGCCTAAACCCGGATCTTTTGTAAGGCATATAATTTTATGTCGATTCCCAGTAATATTTACTGAAACTTTAGGTTTCTCAAATATCTAACAAATTTACACACATTTCAAGTTGTTCTCAATGTCAAAAGTAAAGTGATAGTTGATTTTAGAATGAGTTTAGTAATATTATTTTGGTTTATTTTAGGAGGGCGCTGAAGTATATGTTTTTTTTAGATCGCTCGTGGAACAGCCGTAATGAGAAACCTTGACACCCGGAACATGAGGGACAAGGACAACACCGTTTCATATGTGAGACGGTGTTGTCGTTGTCTGTTCTGTTCCTGGTATCAAGGTTTCTTAGTTGAGATGTGCACATGCTCGCCTGCGTTTTTCAGTATAATTTGGTTGAATAGTTTTCGTATCCTCTTCATGGGCGTTTTTGTAATCTTCGGTGAAATAAAACTATACAAAATTCTATGTGATCGAGTAGTTCGAAGCAGTTGCCATCAATATCTTGGAAATTCTTCGCTAATCTACGCTCTTAAATATTCCGTTGACGATCGCCTTTTGCTCCGACCACAGTCAAGCCTGTGCTGCAGCTGAACATGGTGACGATGGAGGCCAAGGACCAGATCAGCGAGGGCAGCAGCGTGTACTTCGACTGCAACGTGCAGGCCAATCCTCCCGTCAAGGAGGTAGGCTGGCTCCACGAGGGCGGCCAGCTGGCCCCGTCGCCTGGCGTGCGCATCGAGCACGTGCGCCTGGTCATCGACAGGCTGCACAAGGACCAGAAGGGAAACTACCAGTGCGTGGCCACCAACGACCTGGGTCACGGAGTTTCCGAGAAGGTCTTCCTCATGGTCTACTGTGAGTGTCTCTTTGTATCGCTCAGTTGTTTTTCCGAAGCATTAAATGCGACTCTTTTTTTTTATATTTCGTTTTTTTGGGGTCAGGCCGCAGCCGGCATTACGATCCTACTGAAGCCAATTAGAAAGCGCTAAGAAGTGCATCGTCACGGCGTCCGTGGCCTTAGTGCGTCTGCCCAACACCGACTAGACAGAGGTCCTCCGAGTGGTCTCCTCTCCCTCTGTGAAACGTCATCATAGTCGGATCGCGCTAATTCGGCTATTGGGCCCGAGCCCAACCTTCGACGGGTTGAATGAACACTAGCCCCAGCTGAACACTGACACAGCACTTGTGCCCAATAGCACGCCTCGATCGATCTGACTTTGATGACGCGCGCGGAGGGCTTCTGTTTAGGTGGTGTTGGTGTTCCACCTCCGACTAAACCAGTCAGGCAAAGTAAATGCGCCGCCGCGAATCCTGCTCTTTTTTTTCTGTGCGTGATTGGTTTAGCCGGTGACACGTACATACCCGCAAAGACAACGAGCGATGTGACGATGCACTTTTGCCGCTGCTTGATTGACTCCACAGAATCGAAGCGTTGGTTGCAGTCGGACTTAAAAGTGAAAAGGAGTATTGTAAGAGCTTCTGTGCACCGTACACCCCCTTCCCTGAACTTGCTTGCCGCTCTCGGCGTTTTCGGATGACACCTTCCCGCACGAACGAGTCACATTCAGCTCTTTTCTTGTGGGCGTAGTCCGTTTTTTCTTGACGATTTCTTTTTTAGTATATCGGTAGTATGGGGGCATAAAAAGCGATGAAAATCAATACAACGGTACGATGAGCGGCAATTCGTCTGCTTCTTTGTTTGTGGTGGCGTCAAAACCCCGAGCTCTGATTCGCTCTGATTGAAGGATTGCGGGTAGACCTCAAGGCAGCTTGTTTTGAGGTCGGCCCACTATCTTTCAATCAAAGTCAAACAGAGCTCGAACCTCTGACCTCACCACAACCCCCCCCCCCCCCATTCCCCCCTCAAAAGAAGCAGCGAACTTGCGCTCCGCACAGGTTCCAACCGGCAGAGGCATGTAAGCCTGCCCTTTATTTGTAGTTCTCACACGACACCCCAGAGGGCGCTCGTTACTCAAAACAGGTATTTTGCGCTCTAAAAGAATTAGTACGTCATTGTTTTCGCAGAGCACCTAGGAGAGCCAATCACTGCACTCTACGGAAGAAGCTGCACGAATGACAAAGCGAGACATATGTTTAGACATAAAAATAACCGCGTCAGCGCTGCTACAGTGTTCATGACGTAAGCGCGTGAAAAGCCAGGCTCCCTGTCACAGCACGGACCACTTTTTATGTGTAAACATATTTCCAGTCTCGTCACTAGTCTACCTCCTTCCGTGGATTGCTTCGGCCTCTTTCTCCAAAGGGCATTTGGGGGAAAGTGTACACGCCAGATATCTTATTGTGCGAGAGAAAATGGCGTTTCTTTAGTTCACTGCGCTAATCGCATTTTTATTGCGCTTGCATTAGTACCCACCGAAGAGGGAAAAGTTGACGCCGTCTGTCTGCGGTCAAAACGCAGGAAAGATGGCACGCCACGTAGAGAGGAGGAGAGTAGTGAAGAACAAAGGCGAGAGGGAGGTGACGTCACGGGGTAGAAGCCAAATGTACGCGCGGCGTGGTGATGCGAGGAGTTGACGTCACAAAGCGGAAGCGAATGCGCGCGCGGGAAATCAAGGAATAGCAAAAGCAGTATTTGGCAGTGGATGTCACTGCTAAGCGTGCAAGACAGGCGAACGAGACAGAGGAGCTGAGGCAGCTCCGGTTCAATCGTTTGCATTTCGGCTGGTCAAAATGCAGCGCATTTGAAGCAGCAACCGACGCGGGTCTGCCTGCGACAAACGCTGGGGCCGGAAAAAGAAAAGGAACATCCATTGGTGGATTTTTATGGGATGCGTTTGCATGATCTTTGGGAAACGCCACACACGTCCCCATTTGGGAAACGCTAACACTGACCCCGTACCAAAGCCGAAAAGAGGCAGAAAAAAATAGATGAAGAAACGGAAAAAGCCAAAAGAGAAAGCAAAAACAAAAAAAAGCTCGAGGTACACCTAAGCATTTCTTATAAGTTGTGAATGCGAAAGCGTGCAAGCCGCTCGTCCGCTCCCTTTGTCGTCTGCTGCGCGCTTCGGGATCTCGGAGGGCATGGCGCAGGGCCAATGGGAGTCCTGTCGACGCGTGCCAACCAATGGAACAGAAGGTCAATCGCTCCTATTGGGATCGCGGAAACTAGGAGCCGTTTCGCGCTTCAAACTGATGACGTCAGCTCGCTCCATGAGACAGTTAATGCTTTCGCATTAAAAGTTGAGGTGTCAGCGTTAGCATTTCTCAAAGGTGGAGGTGTGTGGCGTTTCCCACGGGTCATTGTAACACTTCCCCAAAAAGTATCCACCAATTGATATTTCTTTAATTTTTGGTCTAATCGTATTTTGAGCTTCGTCATTCGCAGAAATTGTGGTATGGTTCGCCGTGATTTGTTGTTTCCGCATTCTGCAGGATTATGAACTCCCAGAATTTCGTTAGAATGTCAACATGTGTTATCGCTATTGGAAGAGTGCGACAAGGCGGTGATACGACCGTGCATATCCTAACAGAAGCATTTCACTTAGACCACGGCGCGACTGGCAAAGACGTTTAGTGTGGCAGCTAACTTTTCTTATCAATGTCAGCTCACCTGGGAAGAGTTCTATACAAAAACGATCGGAACCACACTTGGTGCTATACTTCTTTTTTTACAGTAGACCTGGAAATTAAGAACACAGATAGGTTCCATGCGCTGGCTAAAAGCGCCGCGATCATCTCAATCCTAATACGTCCACTCAATCCGCCGGCGTACGAAGAGCAGTCTGATAATACGAAGAACGAAAAGCAGATATCATGTAGGCTTTATCAATTTATGTGACTGGTGAATGTCGTCCCGTAGAAATTTCTGGACTGTTGAACAGACATATTTTTTGTAACGGCATCTTCATTCGCGGATAAAATTTAAAAAAAATGTCTGTGCGTTGCCGTTGTTGTCGCTTACAACTGCGGAACACACGATTGAACCGGAGCTCTGATGAAATATTGAGGATCAAAGGTCGGAAAACTCATGCGAAGCAACGCTGGACGTAGGTAGATTTTGGATGTGAAAGTTCCAAACCTTTACTCCGATGCGAGGCCGAGAAACACGGCAGCAGGACGACGCTTCGCTTCAGTATTCCAGGTAACATGGATGCTGTAACTGGTGTGCACGCTCCCAACATGCCGATAAACCGCCTAAAGTGACCCCCTCCCTCTCCCCCCTCTCCCCCCCCAAGCCGGTTTTATGAATATTGAGGAGAAGGGAAAAACCCCGAAATGCCGCTGTATATGCAACACAGCCAGAACGTTGGGTGCCTCTGCACTCCGGCGGCTCTATGACTCAGATTATATAGATCAGGCTAGCTTTTTTCTTTGTTTTCTATTCTATTATTCGTCACTACATGGGTACGATGTCTCGATAATCTTAATCAGTGTTATATAGGTGCGGTTTTTTACTACAGGCAGCGACGGTGCAAAAAATACCAGGAAAATATATGAGACGCACACAGGACCAACAAGAGCGCCAATTTACAACCCATTTGTTTTCATCTGTTGTCCTGTATCAATCTGTTATCCTCCTTTTTGCGATTAAACTGCCTGCAGTAAATCACCAACTCGCTCAAGCCTCCATGTTAACAAGCAGTATTAGCATAGATTCGAACATTTGATATGTTCGTACAAAGAAATTCATACGTTTTCAAGCTTAGGAAGCTCCGCGTACATCATAATTAAAATCAGCCTATCGTGACTCTAAAGGTGCGTCTGCATTTGTTCCGTCACCCATTTTGCAGATCCTCCTCGCTGTCGAGACAAGCAGAAGGGAGTGTACCACGTGGCCCGTCACGAGACCACCAGGATCAACTGCGAGGTCGAGGCGGACCCGGGGGACGTCCGCTTCCGCTGGCAATTCAACAGCAGTCTGGAAACACTCGACATTGTATCGTTCAATCAGTCTGGACCGCGCAGCAGTAGCGCTTACTACACGCCGCGCCGGAAGGCCGACTACGGATCTCTCATATGCTTCGCCTCAAATTCGGTGGGCAAGACGGCGACGCCCTGCGTCTTCAGTATCCTGCCGGCCGGTAAGTACATTATTCTCTTTTTAAGTTCAACGCGTACACTTTAAGCAATCTTTAGAGTCTGCTTTCTGGCAGAGGACTTCGGAGGATCGCCAATCGCTACAATTTACGGAGGAAGCACGAGGAAGATTGACGAGGCTGAAAATATGCTGAGAATAATGATGTGCGAAAACTGGTTCGAGTAATAAAGAACTGCTCCATCCATGGACTTTACCGCGCAAGGGAAGAACAGGGCAACCGATTTTAATAAAACTTTTGAATCTAAGCATAACACTGTTTGTACCCACACTATCTATTTAGATAAAAAGATATATATATTTCTGCTGGAGCACTGAGCAAGTTGTTTCGCCATGCTCAATTCCACTGCAAAGTAAACTTTTTAGGTCTAAACATTCCCCTAGCTCCCTTTGTGGGTTGCAGTGATTGGCTGTTCCAAATGCTTTGCGCAAAAGTAGACGCCCAAAGTCTTGGAGTGTAAGGTGGTAAATTTAATATACCTATCCCCACATCCTTCTTTATTTACTGGGTACATTTCAAACCTTTTTCTCGAAGGTTCGCTTGCGATATTCGAGTTTGTTCGCTAACAACATATATTTATTCACATTAATCATCGTTGAAAGTATACGCGTCCTTTTTATTCTACTTGTACTTTAAGCTTCAATAGTATAATAATTATAGTTTAAAAATTTGCACTCAAAACTGCTACGAGAGCTACGAATATAATTTTTGTGAAAGTAAATCACCTAAGTGTTTTCTTTCATACATGCTTCTCCCTCGTCGATATCTGCTCCTGGAAAGGAATTCCTTTTGTAACTTGCATTTCAAAACTATATGCGAACGTCATTCACTGAACCAGTCAACAATAAATATAACAGTCAGCTGAATAAAACATTCTGAATCGTGTCCCTATTATTTTATAAAGAGTTCATACGGGCGTTCACGTGTTAATTAAAGTAATCTTAACGTTAGTGGGCCTGGACCAATCAGCTTTTTCTAATCTTTAGTTCTAGAAATTAAAAAAAAAATCTTTAAATCACGGGGCACTAAAAAAATATATCAAAGTGTCAAGCATTGTAGGTCCACAGCGGAATATCGGTTTTATAATTATAGAAAGGATCAGAAAACAAAACCTAAATAAAAAAGTTACTATCATTAAGTTCGTAAACTTTTTACTGAGATCAACCTCTATGTCTGTCTATATTAATTGAGTCGCCGACACAGCTCCACCATCCCACAGTTGTAAAATTTGTCGAAAACGGCCAATACAATTTTTATTAAGCAAGCAAGACCAACCATCCTACTGATCTCTCGCACTAAGAAACCTTCGTAAAATATGGACTATTTTTTTTATTAAATATACGAATTCATTCGGTAATCTATCAATCTCACAAAAGAAGTACCTCTAACCAAGAGAAGGATCAAAACAAACTTATAGCTGGTAAAACTTTAAATTGAATTATTATTATTTTCTACAGCCTCTGGTTTCTTATCGGAACGCGTGCATCCGTATTCCTCACCAAGTCTACGGTCTTTCTTCCGAGTGTAATGGTTGAAGTTTAACCCCTATAATTTTGTACATTTATGCCGAGCTTCTCAGAAGCCTTGCGGTTCAAAAGCGCCGGGATTCACTCTTATGAACTTGCGCGCGCTGCGCGAGAGGAGAGGTTCTCATTAAGGAGGGTCCAATTAATCAGACCCTTCCCTAAGCTCGTCTTTCATCTCGGTTCTTGGGGTTCTTTCTACCCTGTCCGGAGCGTCCTTCCGGGCTGTCTCACGCTTTGTTTGCAATGTGTGCTGCGCTTTGGCGTTCTTTGGAGGCGCCTAGACCCGGTTTCATTAATCTGGAAAAGACAGGTGGGGACAGGTTTTGGAAGAACGGATCAAGGTCATTACGTTAAGGGGATCAAGGGTAGGGCCCGAGACTCCCTGATGCCTCGAATGGCGGAGAAAGCACAATCGATATAGGTGACGCATATCCAAAAATAGGAGGAACCTTTGCGTAACAAATTAATTAAAGAGGTGTTGTTAGGAAGTAGGCTGCATGTTTTTGTTTTGCTTACAATAGTGTAAATGTTTTAAAATAAAAACATTGTTTTATTACTTTATATATGAAGAGCAGGTTTTGGTTACCCAACGTTTCGTATTTATGTAAATGTTAAGAACCATAAGATTTTCTTCATATTAATGTTTTAAAAAGAATATGAAAATTTCAGCCAAAAAAAATTATGAGGTTTCAAAATTTGTTGTCATTAAGTATGTATGGAAGCAAGTCTCAATTATCATCTACGACGGGTTCACCAAAAGAGGTGAAAGTTATACTGATTAAGTGCACCAACGCACCTTAGGCTTCAAAACTGCAACACTAAAAGCTGAAACCCTCTTACCGGTTTCTTTTTTTTTAAACGCCCGTTTAGAATTGAGAGGCTGCAGTAATCTCAAATCAAAAGCACACGAACTCTCTTAAAGTCATCATCGAATTTCAAAAAGGACTCCGTTCTGTCAAGTTTAAGAGGGATAGTGGTCCCCTAAACACTTTGAGGCACAAAGTGTATCTTAGGGAAGCGCCTCCGTATAACACTTATTCTTATACAGAGGATAAAATCTTCCCCTTAAAAAAAACATAGGGCTCCATCCCCTTTAGGAAAAGAATTACTTGCACGGTTCATTCTGAATTACCAGTGACTAAACAAAAACTGTAAAGGACTTAATTTCTGCAAGGTCTTAATTTTCTCGAATCACCTACAATTCGCGAAAAATATGTCCCACCCACAATTTCGGTAAATTGTAAGCATATTGGAATTCTATACTGCGATCCCACCGCGCAGCGAAAATTATAACCCGTGAATTATTGCGATACTTCAGCTTTGACTTAAATCGCGAAATATTGAGAAAGCAAAAAATAAGTCGTTTACAGTAGTATAACAAAAAACTTTTATTAGGGAAAGTAAAAAATCAATGAAATGGCATCTGTAATTAAATAAATCTTCTGTAAGAATCGTTCTATGATGCGAAAATTATATTTTTGTTATAAATCGCTGCATGAAGAAAGAGAAATGCAGATAAGTCTTCTTTATAGCAAAACACAACTATTTCAAGCTTGAATAAATAAGACGAATGTTATCTCAAATTATATAAAAAACGAAACCGTAGCATAATTGTGATGGGTGTCACCTCGTTTTTTCTGAAGCCAAAGGAGAGACATCGTCCTCGTGTATCATCTAAAGTTCACGAACTGTGCGATTTGTCACCATAGGATAGTTAAGCCCTTCCGAGATGGAAACATTAAGCGACATATCTGTGTGTATTTCACATGCGGTGCTATACTCGCCTTACGAACCTTTTTGCGGCGCCCCTTTAAGGCAAAGTATTCAGCGTCGACACGTCATAATATTTTCGTTTTCAAGCCTCTATCAGCCTTGAAAGGCACTCCAAAAATGGCTATTTTGTTATCCTTAATCCTAGGAAGAGAAAGAGTGGAGGCCATCTGAAACTAAACTACAATGCCCTACCTTTCTCATTACGTAAAGTTGGAAGAGGCCTACCTACAAAACATAAAATATGGAAGAGTCTGATTTATATTTGACTTCCTGATACCCTTGTTAGAAACCTGTATTTCGCATTCATATGTATGATGTTAATAGTTTTAAACGAATTATAAAACAAATATAGGAAATAGACGCATAAAGCCCAACACACTCACAAACTGCCAGGAGCGCGCCGCTTTAGAAAAACGAAAGTTATTTGTATCCAAAGGAACAAAGACCTACCGATTTAAGACAATTAACGGTGCTCGAGCGTCATCGAGTTTCGTCGGGAGGGAGCAAATGAACGGCGACGATATTAAGAATTCTTATTTCCAACGATGCAACGACAATGAATGAACCCATGGCTCTCAAAGAAGACGTACAAATAATAAAATTACTTATCTCCAACTTGGTGAATCATTTTCGTACAGCGGAGGCCAAAACAAATAGTTGTATCCGTCAGGTTTTCCAGGTTTATTCATTAACTCCGGCGATTTTTTCATGCTCGCTGATTTGCCTCAAAATCGGCTCAAGCCCACCGATAGACACAGCTTTACCAGTTTCCCAAGTATTGTGTCAAAAAGAAATTCATTTCGCGAAGGTACTTAATTTTCGAATTTCGTTCTCATCGTGTTTCTCAAACCGGGAGCCCCTACTGGCAACATTGAAGTGTGACGAAAGAAATGGTACAAAGTGGGCAGTAAGCCATGTTCCCAGCTGATTACAAGACGCTTGATGGTGGGAAAAAAATGCCTGGTAGCTGATTGAGTTAAAAGCACGCAAAAAACACTCGACATACCCTCTTTAAGGCTACCTGCAGGGCCAGAGAGTCTGAACCATTTATCACATCACACCACTGGAGAGAGCGCGGAGATTTGAATGCTGGTTTTGATATTATCTTCATTTACGGTTTTCTCAATTGCTATTTTGAATTTCGAGAAAATAAATCTCATACCGTGAAGATTAAAGTCCGGGTAGTCAGAAAATGCAATTTGTTTGGGTAGCTAAAAAAAATGGCCGGAGTACCCCTTTAAAGGGCTAAACTTATGCCTCATTCACACTGGCGGTTAAACCGCATTCGCGACGCGGTTGCGAACGTGGATCCCTAATTATGTAGTGCAGCTTCACGCGTATTTGATGATCAAAACGGGCGGATCTTCTCGCGGTTGCGATTCGAACGCCAGTGGGATTGCAGCATTAGACAGACTCTCTAGTCAGCGCCGTTTTCGACAGGCAAACCATGGTTCTATTACATGTTTACTCCACGAAATGTTTCGCAAGGTACTACTTTGTCTCAGTCAACATTGCTGAAAAGCTGGTAGGCTTCGTTCCTTTCACAAGTAATCTAGTAGAGCACTAGATAGAGCACTAGATAGATCTCTACTTTAGCTGTATCAATAACGTACATGAGCGGTTATACAGCTTCATTTAAATGGGATTGTTTTCGACGCACGTATACACGTTTCCCAGGGACTCGACACCGGAATTCATGTCTGCATAAAGGTCAGATTGACTGACCTCGGCTCTTCCGCTCATAAGTTTCAGGGGGACGCCGCAAAATTTTAGAAAGAGGTATTCTTGGTTCCTTCTATAATTGCAGGTATGCCCCTCTAAAGTGAGGTACTGTCCCTTAAGAAAGCGCCTTTCTTCGTCGGCCCTCTTAAGAAATATCTGCATTTCTCGCATATCTTACTCAGCTTAAAATAAAAATTGAAGGACGCTTAAGCTTTGGCTTTAAGAGTGAAACGCGATAGCTAAACGTGTAAACTCCCACTCGTTCCCAAGCTGCGCAAGCGTCTCTGTGTGGCCTGAATAAAAAAAATTATCTGCCTGGCCTAGTCAGTAGCGTGTCTGGCTCGCAACCGAAGGATCGTGGGTTCAAATTCTGCCTAAATTTCTTCAAATATTTCTTTAAGGCAAATTCATCTCTTTATAAAGTGAAATCATTTGACATATGCAGCGACCTTCCATTCGCATCACATGTCATGCTTTTAATCGCAATTATTCCACGTGTGACGTCACGTTCCACGTGAACGTGTTGGGTTGTTTAGAATTCCCGAGCGAGTCAATGTGGCTGGGACGTCATGACCCTTTCGACCAATCAGGATTTTCTCGTAACAACGCCAACGACGTCGACGGCGGCTTTTCTGCGAGACGAGCTTCTTAACGCTATCACGTTAAAATAACAGGCTGGTGATCATTAAGAGGGCCCTGTTTGAGAGTGCAGGATGATAATTCTCAGCAAATATTACCAAAAACAATGACTATGTTCTTTCCAAGAATGTTCACGTAAAACACGTTCTAGCATTCCTCTTAATATGCCACGGATGCTGCACGATGAAATTAAATTTGGAGACATTTTAAAATGCTCTGTTTTAGTCAAGAATAGGTCCAAGTAAGATCTTATGGTTTTTAGTTGTTTTTTGTTTTGTTTTTGTAGATGTGTAGCTTTTAACAAACGAAATTATTTAGTGCGCCCAAATACATCACTTTCCATCTTAGTTAACATTTTAGGACGTCAGAGGGACCTGATTCTCTCTGATTTGATTTATTTTACATATCATAAGGTTTCTTATTTGTAAGTGTAATTCCTTTAACGGTTGCTGCAATTACTTCATCTCGATCAGTAAGTTCCACCATCTTCATGGTTGTGCGAGATCCATGGGATTAGGATCACGCCTTCTACGCTTTGGGAATAAAATGTGGAATATAAATATTAAACTTTCGTACAGAGGGCATTTGTATTGATTCAGAAACAGAAGAAATTAACAAAAAGAACTACACAAAGGAGACACTCGACCAATTTGTTTTTCGTGCACTTTATTTTTCTTGTGTTGTACTTTTGATTGTTCTTTTTTTCTGTATCGAATAACTGGCTACATTCAGAGTTATTTTATTACTTTACTGTGAATCATACTTTTTTCACGAATATAGCATTTAGCTCATTCCAGTAGCGATAAAAAATCAGTTCGATTTTCTTTGCTTCTTAGCATAGATGTCGCTTTTTTAGTTTCTTTAAATATTTTATGTGTGCAAAATATATACCGCGAAATCCTGGAAGGGCACCCTCCCCCGAAAGATCGCCCATCCCGTTTTTCTGGCTATATATCTGTGAGATAGAAATTCCGAAATATCGCCCACCCCCGATTCCCCGTTGGACGTGAATCGCGCATCAACGGGGCGATCTGCGGTACTGGTGTGTCCGAGGAGCGAGTTCATAGCGGGTTCCAGCGTTTTTGTATGCAATCTGCGCGCGTGATATCGGCGCCTGTAACACGCGGGGTGCTCCCGCGTGTAGATTGCATCGTGAAATTCGATTCTGTTGCGTCCGCGATCTGCGGCATTTTGTTGCCGTGACATGCGATTTTGTAGCACATTCCCGCGTTTTTGTCCGCGATCTTTGCGCGCGATATCGGTTTCCGTGACAGGCAAAATTGTACCAGGTTCCCGCGTCTTTATTGCACCATGAAACTTGAATCTGCTGCGTTCGCGATCTGCGTTATCCGTTCCCGTGAGATGAGATTTCTCGCCGGGTTTCCGCGAGTCCTTCGCGCCGTGAAACGCGAATGTGCTGCGTCGCCCACTTGTGGTATCCTTTCCCGTAACACAGGAGTTTCTAGCGAATTCCCGCGTGTTTATCGTTTCGTTAAACGCGGATTTTTCGTGTCCGCGATCTGCAGTATCAGTTCCCGCGTCACGTGGTTTGTAGCCGGTGCCAGCGTGTTTATCATTAATTTTTGATAAAGTTTTGCTGCGGCATCCCCAAAGATAGCCCACCCCATTTGTTTCACCATTTATCGCTTCATTTCGGGTGGGCGTTCTGACGGGATTCTACGTATGTAAAATACCATTGCGCAACCCCTGCTTCAAAACCGTTTTGTGTTTCTTGTTTGAACGATTGTTGTGTATCTTTTGGTGAAACATTTACGCATGCACCGCCTTGTTTGTAATATATGTGTATAGCTAAGCTCAATCGTATATCAGATTTATATTTTTGTTGTTGCTTGATGTCCTTGCCCATCGATTTTATGTTATGACGCACGGTTTAACAGTATGTTTCTGTTTTAAAGTTATGACCATTATGTGTTATGTCGTCCTGCTCGATGCTTTACTTTTCTTCTGATTTTCATGGAGTCAAATGTATAGACTATTTGAGTAATCCTTGTTCTGGTATGTTTATTTTTTATTTTTTTTAAGGATTCAAAATGCTTATATTTTTAATATCGTACTTATATGACTAGTTTTCATGTTTAATTTAGTTTGAGAGTGAGCTCAGTCACGACTCAATACCAACCTACGGAAAGCGCTTATTTCAGAGTACAGAAGACGATATTACAGAATGGCTCGTCGTTACAATAAAACACGGAAGAATTTTGAGACAGCTCGGATTTTCTATTTAAGAAACATTCAAGGGGTAGCTCTCAGCTTTTGTTCAGGTACTAAAATATCTCAAATTGTGTTTTTATTGTTGTATTTAAGAGTCGTCAATCTTTTCGAAAACATACAATCAGCTCCCCTCAAGACATTATAACACTCGCGTGTGGAAAGTTGAACACTGCGATGTTCGAAAGCAGGGAGTGCGTATGGATGGCTCTTTCAACGTTTTTACTGAGCCGCTTATTTGAAGCTGTAAGACACTTGCGCAATGATTATTAGCTGGCTACCCTCACGCCTTGCACTGTGACGAAGCGCACACTATTAGGTCGAAAACACTTATTCGCAAATCATTTGCTGAACCACATTTTAGAACGCATCGACATCAAAGTGACTTCAGGGGTCTGCGGCAATAAAGACGCGTTGTCACATCTCTCATGGTGAAATACGCCTTGCCTATGGGGTACCCCAAACACATGGCTACAGGACGAGGTTTATTTTTCTTTTTGTTATGAAATGTTAAGAAAATGCAGCTACTAATTTGCCATTTCCAAGTTTCTCTATAGCTTACCTTGAGTTACTCAGACAAAGTTGGTTCCCACTGCTGGGATCGAAGAGGCAGGATTCCAAGATGACATGAGTACCGTGCGTATTTATTGATTTAGAGTACAGTTGTAGCAAAAATTGGCGGTGACCTTTATCTTTAGTCCTATAATGAGGGTTCCGTGTTTTCGAATAAATTCGAAAGAAGTCCGAAAAAAGACTTGCCGGTAAATGTTTTGCCGATTTAAATTTATCTGAGAAACTCGGAATTTCGAGGTCACAAGGACAAAATAAAAAGCAAACAATACGGTGTTTTACAATAAACTACATAAGAGCACAAGGTAAGTGGTCCTGATGAGATTCCAACTCCGTTTACTTTGATGTCTAGAACTTCTACTGAGAAAAGGGGTTTGCCTTCTAGTACGTCGAGGTTCATTTAGGACAACGTATCATAATACCCGGACATCATTTTTTTACATTTTATAAATTAAAAAGAATACAGCAAAATAAACTTCGAATTTCAAAGATTTGGGAATTTAATCAAAATAAACTCCCAGAAACCCCGAATTTTCAAGGAAAAATAGACTCCAGAAATCAACCTCGAAATTTCGCGAGATATTAACTCCCAGAAACACGGAATCCTACCTATAGTAAATCCACTGCGGTATTTAAGGATCGACCTTTTAAAATAATTTTGAACACACACTGTCGTTTCGCGGAGTAAATATTTGTAGCAAATTCCTCGATATAATGAACGGAGAAACTAAATTGGAGAATAGGTCTCGTGACGTGTCATGAGATATCACACTTCAAGCTAAATTTAGCGGGGAAACTATATTCTTGGATAGGTCACATGAAACCAAATAGACTATTTGCAATATCCCCCAAGTGCCCCGGCCCGCGCTAAAAGAATCATGGGAGTGGTCCCTAGTCATCGGTAATTTCGACCCCATCCTTGGTTACACAGGTTTTGAGCGTAATTCGGAGTCACCCTGAACAAGCACCTGATACACCCCAGTGACCTGTCATATCGCTTTTAAAATTTCTCCTCAATGTCAGCGTTTTTGATACTGTACATGCTCTCCACCCTTCAACCTGGATGGGCTGCAGAAATCTCTTACATTTTATCATGCTGATATTAAGTTAGAAACGCTAAAAATGCTATAAACAGCCCCGCGGACTCTGAGCTAAATCCTGGTTTTCCTTGTTGTGAATTATCGGCTTTTTAAGCAAGGCCTGCTCAAACAACAATCACGAGAATGATCATATTGAAAGATATCTCTGCAGCTCAGCCAGATTGAAAGGTGGATCGCATGCGCAGTATCAAAAATGTTGACGTTGACGAGCAATTTTAAAAGTGATATGACAAGTCACTGGGGTATATCAGGCGCTTGTTCAGGGTGACTCCGAATTACGCTCAAAACCTGTGTAACCATGGAGTTGGTCGAAAATTAGCGATCACTAGAGAGCTGAAGGAACACCGTTCCCATGATTCCTTGAGTGCGGAATACTGCAAATGGTCTATTCGGGAGGAGCGAATAAAGCGTCTGCGCATGCGCAGTATTGACAGCAGCGTTGATTTGGTCTATATAGTCCGTTTCGCTTCTTTAAGTCGGACCACTGCTGATGCTACGACCCGAAGGAGCCAATCAGGCAGCGCCAAAATTGCGTCGTCACGGTGCTGATCACTTTCATGTGTTTGCTATCAAGGACTAAACCCATAAAAGAGATTGAATGCTTCGAGAACTGCGCTCTTTTTAGGTGCACAAATAGTTCAGGAGCTATTCAAACACAAAGGGACAACGAACGCCGCGACGATGCCTTTTGGCACCGCTTAACTGGATGCATCGTACCGTTGCGTCATCTGCGGGCGGACTTAAACAAAAACATAGTATAGACAATACTTTTTTATCTATTTCTTAAACCATTCATCTTCAAATGTGAACGTCTTATTTCTGCGCACTTAAATTAAGCTTGAATCGTGACTGAGCAACTCTCGTGAAATCTCCTTTACGCAACACGTGGAACATTCCCAAACCGAGCAGGACGAATCATTCCAAAATTTCGTTTCTCCTTTTAATGTTTGGTTTCAATTTTGTTTTGTTCTTGGTTCTTCTTTTTGTTTCCTGTATGTGCATGGACCCGCCCGCCGTCCAGGTCCCCCGAACCCTCCAGTGAACTGCAGCGTCCCAAACGTGACCACAACCAGCGTGTTGGTCGAGTGCGAACCAGCGCCGCAGTCGGATCCGTTGGCCGTGCACTACTTCGCGGATGCGTATGTAGGAGCGCGCTTCAGGGCGCGCGTCACGGCCATCGAGCCTCGCTTTGAGCTGGGAGATCTCGAGCCTGGCTCCCCGCTCAAGCTGGTAATGCACGCTGTCAACGAGAAAGGTGCCAGCGCTGCTGTCATCTTGGTGCTCACGACGCTGGTGTCCGCCGACACGGAACTCATAGGCATGGCTCCTTGTTATTCTCGAATTATGTTGGCTTTAGTTTCACAGTTCATAACTCTACCCTGTTTAATATAAAAAAGTAAATGGGTTGTAAGGCTTGGATTATAGCGCTATATTAATAATTTTATGTACAACGTTTTATTCTATTGTCGTCACTAGCAAGTTTACGGGTGCGATGCGATAAGGTAATTCATATGTTTAGACTGAATCGCAGGGTGTCGAGGAGTGAATACATTTAGTACACTGTGTGATACTGTCAGCGTAAAGAAGCGACCGCCATTGTATTTTTTTTCACAAAAATTAGAAGCCTTTTATTAAATCTACTTGTGTGGTTTGAAGTGCTCGCATGGGGAACTAATCTAAGCGGTAAAAAGTTGTGTCCTCCGAAATCTTTGTCAAGAGAAGTCCCACAAAAGTATCCACGTTATCTTCGTGACAACAGTGTAGCGCAGTGATCACTGGTGGGCGTTTCGGTTGAATAAGTTTACTGTCAGGAACTAAAACATGCCGGGAAAGGGGAATAAAACGTGTCGTTAGAAAACAAAAAAATAATTAATTTGAAACATGTTAATTTACGGCCATGCGTGCAATGAGCCAATTCCATTTAATGTTACGAGAATAAGGTGCGTCTCATCTTCTTGTGTGGTCGTCGTCCATGATAGAGAAAACATGAAGGTGGGCTTAATAACTTAAAAACGCACAGCAGAGCTGGCTGTGCACGAACATTAGAGGACAGTTGTTTCCTCATTATTGCCAGAAATTGTGTTAGTACGCTTCTCGATAGCAGGAGTCCTAGAAGTCTGGGAGGCCACGAGATACAGTTCGTTAAACTGAAGAATTTCAGCGATATTTCTTCGCCATTAGTGGTCCTGAAAAAGGTAGCACTTGCTCAATGTTGACCTCAAATAAAATATCTGAATGTACTTTCTCAGCCGCGACCAATGCACTTTTTATGACGGTTGCCCTGTTAGTTCATCCCTTCTTCGCATCGTACCTCCACCAGCAAGTTTGAATTTTATTTGGGGTGCAATAAATATTTCAATGGACAAACAGAAATCACAAAAATAAAAATCTCCAATAATATCTAATACTGCTCTGTGACAAAAAAAATTATGGTCGAGTTTTCCACGCCGAAGTATCAGGCAAAGATCAAATAAAAGCCAAAACACTGATAAAAAGAGGAAAGATGATAAAGCTTATAGCACATGTTCCGAAGTTACAGGGACTAGCATGGCGGTACTCTGCAACGCCCGGATATGTGATAAAAAAAGAAACAGAAGTTCACAGGCGAACATTTCATCAGCCGTATTGCAGTGCTTTCCGAAGTCGATCCACATAAAATTAATCTCTGTCGAAAACCTTGCACTTATTCCCCAAGGTTGCGAGACTCTCTTATGTTTTCGAGCTGCCAAAGTTATTCGCCTCTAGATCGAACCGTGTGTCCACCGTGTGACCAAAATTGTACACATCTATAAGTGTGTATACCGCGGCGTTGTCTTCTGGGGACGCACGTTGAGAAGCGTGGACGAAGTGTTTGTTTGCTTGCTCCCTATTAAATACTTGATTGTTTTTGTTTTTTTTTTTTGCTAAAGGTTATATTGTATTGTTTCAATGCGTGGAAATTCAGCAAAGCGAAAAATATCAAGTTGGATGCTGCAATAATCTTAGTACTGTAGTTTGTAGAACCGCGAGTCCTACACATGTGTTATCTCCCTCAAGACATAGCTTGCATAACATATTAAATGTTGATTGTAGCTGAAGGTTCATTAAAATAAATAAACCGACTCATCGCCCCTTTAATTGACTAATTCATCAACTAATTCGTTAGTTGAAATACGCTAGGACTAGATGCTTTTTTAATATTTCTAATACGCCATAAACGAAATGTTGCAGTTACATTTAAAACTTGATTTATGACGGGTAAAAAATTAAAAACAAAAAAGGATTTTAAAAGAAAAGTAGTCTTTAAGTTATTATTCGAACAGTATGATGACTCTCAATAACAACAACAAAAATGCTGACTTCGTTAGTCGTGAAAGCATTATTCCTAAAATAAAGACTTAAGAAAAACAAAAAAAAGAAACAAATTGCCACGACCTTGCCCAACCTTAAACTCAGACTAAACGGCTAAATATTTAACCACCATTAAAGCATTATTAGAATAATCTGAAAGTCACTCGATGAATTTTCCAGTCTTAATATCCGCGAGGCTAGGAAGAAGGGTGGGAATCACTAGCCCTGAGTGAGAGTGTGATTGCGGTCGATGCTACGTACGCTGTGGAAGAGGTTGTCTGTTTCAGTCGCAAAAAGTCTACTACTTTCTAAAGTAGAGTATTTAGCGATAGATACAGTATATTAGCCTTTTGGATTCTGCGGCCCTCCCCAAGAACGTCGAAGGGGGTGAACCCACACTACCCAGAAGAGCATCTAATAAAACGCACTATGCAGCGTCGCTCGCTTATACTTCCTTTTTTCACTCGCGAAATATTCACCAGAACAGTCTCTTTCGCTTGCCTCGCTTATCGTACCAACGAACAGGTTGCAGGTCGTTACTAAAGAGACATCTTTTCCCCATCGCAAGGCAATATGATTTATGTGAGTGCGAGGATATCTATCTAATAATCATCAGCACTAACCTATGTCAATGCACAATATTTATATTTTGGCAAAAGCTAAGAGTTGTGCAAAAACAAAAAATGCTTAGGACCTGCGATTTCACAACCCACAGTAGCAATAATATTTAAATGTCCAGCATGGAACTAATTTTTTTTTGCATTTTTACAATAATAAAAGGATATAACTTGTTTAAATCAACAAGTATTTAATTTAAGAAGTACCCGATAACAGGCATCCGTCGTGGGGACCCGTGCTTCTCAACGTATGCCTACAGTGCATACGGATTCGCACAAGCGGTTGTTTAAATTTCGGCGGACGTTCGTAACGCGATTCTATCACCACTGAAGCTGCGAACAGTGCCCTTTTCCGATACAATTATTTTCTCAACGATTTCATGGGACAAAAGTAACGCAGAAATCTACAGCGTTTCGTGCGCGAACATGTAGAGCTTAAGGGGCGGCCATACTTCTGTCCACACTACGATGAGGATGATAGCGCGACAGTAGCACCACCTATAGGCCGATCTCGAGGCCAGTAGAAGGCGCTTTATCCAGCTTGTTTTCCTCGGAGCTCAGTGTTTGCCCAGCACAAAGAGTGTGTACCTAATTCTTTGCGTCATCTTCTTGGATAGAGCGCGGTGCAAGTTGTGTCGTAAAAGGTGTTGACGGAGTGACATTGGCGGGATACGACAAGCCGGTCTCTGTTGAAATCCGTCATCAGAGAATAAGAGCTTGACACACTTTGGCCTATGTGCTGAAAAGGAACTGGACATATGCAGGGTGCATGCTGCATTGTTCACGGAGGCTGGAGTGGGTAAAAAAAGAGCCCCTCCTCGGGCGACGGGAGAACGTGATTCCCATCCGAACGCTGACGTTGTGTTTGGCTACGTCAGACGAGTTCTGCATCGAAGCTGTTGTTGTCCCCATGGGTTTAGCTCTAACGTTTGCTGCTATTGACGCCGCGGTTCCACGCCCTCACGAATAATGGCGGAAACATATGGCTACCGTTAAGTTTCCACACTTGTGGCCGCCAACATTTACAATTGGCCAAATTTGGTGTTTTTAGATTTCACGCGGAAAGGTTACGACGTGTTTGAATAAGAAAAAAATGATAAAGGCAGGATAACTGATTTGGTGACTAAAACATCCATATTGTAATACAGATTTACCATATATGTACATACAAACAGAACCTGATCAATCAAATGACAAAATCCTACTCCCGAACAACGTTTCCTTCATTGCAAGAATAAAGATATATACTACTGAAAAACAATTAGATTCTAACGTCCTGGTATGTAAATGTTGCGCCGTTCAAGACACCATGCCCCTCTCCCTCCCTAGAAAAACGAGAAGAAAAACATTACATTTATTATTAGTTTATACGATGTGGACGGCTTTTTAAACATGAAAATCTGATACGTGCATGCTTCCGTCGTTCGGAGTATGTAACGCCAGCTCGAAGATTTCTTAGACCAGATTGGTTTCAAAATGTCTCTCGCTGTTTCAGCAGCCCGGCCGGGTTTACATTAACCTAATTAAATAAGTTCATACTTTAACAGCCCCACTTCGGGTGTAGACCAGCTTCGAATGTTTTCGAAGTACATATTTAAACATGTTTTTTATTGTTTCAGTTGAATGTTACTCTGCGTAAAAGTGCTGTTGTAAAAGGAAGCTCTAAAGCAAAGACGCTCAAACGGCGTTATCTTCAAAAGCCATATCTGATTTAATAATTCCATGTAATGTGCCCTCAGTTCCGACATACACTTTCTGAACTCCCGTTTAGGGCTTCTTCCTGGTGAAGCAGCAATGGTGTCTGCCTCCAGCCCTCTACTTGGAATTCTGCTTGGTCTCGTCGCCCTGCTCGTCGTCATTGCTATCGTCATCATCGTGATTATGAAAGTCAAAACGGGAAAGAAGGCTGCGGGTGAGGTTTCATTCTTGCCTTCTCAGACACGTCTTTTAACGATTTTTTTAATATATATTGCGCTGCAAATTATATTTAGTACATGCAAGACAATGAAAACTATCCAGAATTGAAATGCATTCATGCAATAAGTTTTCTTGAAAAGTAAACATATTTTATCGACTCTATATGTTGTTTTAGTTTCTGAATAATAAACACATTGTATACCAACCATAGATTATCGGAAGGTGTTTAACTTTGATAGCTGATGTATTTACGATTCAAATTGATATCTTAAACTGTTGAATACAATTAATACACATAGTCAAATATTCTTTTGTATTAACTAATACTGTTCCAGTCGTCCGAAACAACAACAAAAAAAGTTCTGAAACCGGCATATTAGGCTTGAGTAGACCGCTTTCATTTTCCTCTTCACTCCGCTCCGAGCCTGCCCATCTGCGCATGTGCATCCGGCTGCGCTTAAGCTAAAAGCGACCGCGCATGCGCAGTGGTGATTGTGCCGCTCTGTAGAGCGGAGCGGGCGCACGAAAGCTGTCAACTAAAACTCGCATTTGTGAAGGAGCAGTGTTTTTTCTCTTTGTGTCAGGTTCCTATGCGAACGTCTGAAAACAGGTTTTACCGGACGCTAAATGCCTCGTGATTATCTCTATATATGCTGGCCGCAGTTTGAATAAGAAAGTTCAAATAATGATAATTGGGCCTTCTACAATGCGTGTTTTTTAATTACACAGCTGTTAAGTTATAGGAGTTTCGCGCACTGTCATCTGTTAAATGTATGAATATTAATAAAAAATCACATCAAATGCTTATATGCACATGAAATAATAAGGGTCTAGATTAGATGGCTTGATATTTTTATATAAACTACTCCTGGTTTCCCAAGCAGTAAAATATCAGATACAGCTTTAGCTTTCATTCGTGCATCAGCATGAAGTTTCAGCAGTGTTTCCTTAATAAATATCCTATATCATCTTTTCCAGCTGCCAAGAGAGCCAAAGACGACGATAAGTAAGTAGTACTACTGTAATTACTATTGCGTAATCTAGATCACTTAATTTTTATTGTAAAGCATGGATAGGTAAAGTAATTTACCTAAGCGAACACACAACAGGTGTTTGCTTAACAAAGTATGCTAAAATTGATGTTGAGGAATGATATAATTGATATTATGGTCACATGTTTCTTTTGAAGTTGGACGCATGTGCTTTTTTTGAATATGAGTTTTGTTGTTAAATCGATGAACTAAAAAAAAAGAATATTTTTTTGACTCAAAGTTCAAAGCCTTGAATGAAGCTGTAAGCTGTAAGAATAATTTTGTGCCGTGTTGAGAAGTTCTGTCTTACATCTCAAAAACCTATCTTGTTTCGTTCGCAAATAAGTGCAAAGCAAATGAGGAAGATATCCGTCCACTGTAAAAGTTAAACTCATAAACTCTAACGCTATATATATATTTTGTTTCTTTTTTTAAATTTAGATTTGCGTAAGTTGTGCTGATGAGACCCGTATTTTTTAGGCCCCTAACTAAATATGTACTTCTTAGTATTGCTAGCTAAATGTGGATTCAATGAAGGTAATATACTTCGAAAAGTAACATTTCATCCGGCTCCTTTCGTGGAGAACGTGCCTTCTGGCTAATTTCGCCTGGTTTTCGCTGCTCATTTGCTTTATGGAGTTCAGCTTTAAGTAGGAAGATTTAAACAATGAACCAAAATGTGAGGTTATTAAGAGGTTATTATAGCCAGGGATGGGCAATATTTTAAATACAGGTATTCTAAATACGCATTTGAAATACTTTGAGTTTTTGTACTTCGTATTCAGTTAGATATTAGCGAATGCATCTGCCAACTGTATTTAAGTACTAACAAAATAGTATCTAAAACATTGTATTTCAAACACTGCCCAAATACTCTTTTGAGCGCTGTTTTTTTTTGCAATCAAATGCGACATTATGCACTCTTCGCGGCGGGAGTCATATGCAAGGAACATTAACTTGCTGAGTTTTACTTATTTTTATAACAAACACAAAAAAAGAAAGAAAAGGAAGTGTTGAACATAGAATGAATGGGGTGGGTACAATTATCAACTTTGGTTGACTGATGTCAACCAAGAAGACGTCGCATCAATCACTTGTTTCAAAAGGCTTTCCTGTTTCAAATTAGCCTTTTAGAATAAACTCATACTAAATAAATTGTGTTTACTGGTGTTGTGCACGCCTACCTTATGAGAACCAACTTCTATATTTAGAGCTGCAGCTTGTATTTTAACACCTGAAAGCGCAAAAAACCAAAACACAGGGACGAGGAAGTATAAAGACAAGAGCGCTCTTGTCTGTCTACTTCTCTTGTGTCTAGGCGCTCTTGTCTGTGTACTTCCTCGTTCTTGTGTTTTTGTGGATCTTTTCTAGGTAATCATAAACAAACTGGCCCAAAATTCATACCTTAATTGTCTTTTAAGCGCTTGATTCTTTTCTTTTTGTGTGAGGACTCTGCTCTTTATTTGGGCCCACTGTCTTTTTTGTTTTTTTTCGTTTTACCCGGGGTTAAATTTAAGTTCAAGATGTCAGACTGTGGGAGAAAACTGTATTTGTAAAAGTATTTGAAGGCGATCAAATACTCTCGTTGAATTTGTATCTTGTTTTAAATACTTTTTCTAAAAAGTGTAATTAGATTTGTAATTAAATACATTTTTGTCGAAGTATTTTCTATTTGTATTTCGATAGAGTTTTAAAGTATTTTTCCCATTCCTGATTATAGCACATCAGCAACAAACCACCTTTAATTTAAACTTTCCATAAATTCCACCACTTTTTACACAAGATGCAACGTGCGATGTTGATGAGTATTGTTACTGAGGTTTCTTGGCGGGATTGTAATTTGCATTGAAGTATAATTAAACTCCACCATTCGCAACAATTGTTTTTGAAACTATACTCGTATGTAATCATTCGATAATTTTTTTGCTTTTATAGAAGCAGAGATTTTATATAAAAGGTGATGGGAGGAACTAGAGTTCCACGAAATTTAATTTTGACTTAACGATAGGAATATCGTAGTGTTGTGTTAGATATATATTCATACTTTTAAACGCCGTAGCGCAATATAGGCCCCGTAAGGTATCTCGTTTTAGAGTAGATCATGTTCGTGTTACTTGTTAATCATTTCGTGTTTAAACACGTTCTTTTTAGCTTTGTTTAGAAACTATTATGCTTACAGTATCCTATCTACAGATTATAAACTGTTTCGGTGTTTCAAAAATTACGAATAAATTAGCTCATTTAAAAAAGTAGAGTAATAAAAACGTATGAACAATTGATTTGTACAATAAGTAAATTGAGGAATTTGTGATGACTGAACCTAAGCTCGGTTATTTCTTTGCTTTTCAGATCCCACACACCTCTAAAGAAAGACATCGGTGACATCACCGAAGTGGAAGATAAGTGCCCGGACATTATCCCGCCAAAGAACATTGGAATCGGTGAGCACTTTATGTTTGTGTGTCCTAATTATCCTGCAATACAACGAGTTTCATTGCTTTAAATTTTCAGCTATTGCTGAATTTGCTTAATCTATATTTGACGTGCCGTGTGAGAGCCTTCAGACACTTTAAGTATAATTATATAAATATATAAGTATTGGGGCCATAATACGTTAAGGAAGCTCACAATTACGGGTACTATTTCTCTTTGTTGATAATGGGGTAGGAACGGAAAAGGTAAGATTCGAGAACACAACGGCTTGCGGCCACCATGATTAGAGTCGTAATGTAGTCGAGTTGGTTCATTGTAATCAGAAATAAAAATCGACCATCAGCAATGTTCCACCATGAGCAATGGTCATAATCGTTAGTCCAGCGATTTTTTTTACTCCTAGGACGCGGATTACGCACATAATTTTTATAGGTTTAGGCAGATACGTGGGCGGTAATTGCGCTTTCAAAAGCGGAATGAGTCACGCACACTTTCTCAGCAAGTTCAGTGTCGGGATGACACAACTCTACGAACACCCGGAAAGAAAACGTCACTAAAACTTGTATATTTGTCAATAAAAAAAGCAGTAAAGCAAACATTCTTTCGCTTGTTTTAGGATCTCGGGCCCATTTAACAAAAACAAGTATGCAGTGACAGAATCTTAATTGTACAAAAAGTGCGAAGACATTTTGCGTCGAGCATGCTATCATACTCTGGGTAGCTTCCATTGAAGAAAATCGTTAGTCTTCTTTTAAATTCTCACAGTATCTGCACAGTTATTGTCGACCATTAGCGGACTGTTAATGGCCCATGCTGTCCTGAGAGGCTTATGGTTTCATTTAAAAGCTCGTTTGTCAGAAACCTATCTTACATTCGCTTCAACTACTTGTTTCAAAGCTTACTTTCTTTTTTTTACTTTTACTAATTTAATTTTTACAGAAACAAAGTAGTATACTTGGAGCGTAAATACATATGGAATGATGATACGATCTTGGTATACTCATATTGTCGAGGCTCGTCAAGATATTTTAGTAATTCGCAATCGTGCACTCATAACGTTTTCAATAACACAGCAAAAAGCATATTCTATGTTAAGTAGGTGATAAGAAAAAAATAGAGGAGGGCGGCAAGGATTAGTTTTATTGTTTTACGGTTTCCCGATTATATGTGATAAGATTTTTTTAAATTTTTATTTGGTTCTTTTAACGTTTTTAGATAAGTGTATATCAAAGAAAATAAAGAAATCAGCTATTTTTTTTAGAGAGGAAATTGAATAGGTTCGCGTATCATGGCCACCCTGATATGTGGTGGCCATGCTGTTATTATCACTCTGTCTCTATTTAGTTATTAAAGTTTCCATTGACCCCGGGATGACGTAAATGAGTAGCCAGCGCTGCTATGAGGAGGTTGCGCGGGACCACAGCACGGAATAGATGAAAGCCTCGTTATTTGCAAAGATTCTCACTGATGAAATGCACACCTGTGACATCATACGCTTTTGTTCCTAGAATGCCAACGCTATTGTGATGTTATGTTGAAATTCAGGATCCAAATGGTCGATTCCGAAACCGATACAGTGATAATTATTTATTTCCAGCTCCCTAAATATTATATTTTCTGAAGAATGATTTGTAATGCCATACAAATAATCTAGAATGAAGAAACGCACACCATGTTTTGATTTCGTACCCATTTTATTATTAGGGTGATAACCTGGCACAGCGACTGGTAACTCTCAGTCACAAGTGGCCCTTAAAATCTTCTTCAGCGCAATTACATTGCATATTTGAGGTTAATTGTATTTCAAGTCGTTCTTTGTATTTTGCTACAGTATTTTTGATGCGCGTAGCGCAATTATTTGCATTAATAATAAGGTAGTGAATACATAAATGCATGTTAGGCTATGCGTTATTTGTCCGATGCGTAATATTTTCGGCTATATGAGAGTGTCTCGATATAAAGAAAGCATAAACGCTCTATGAAAACATCGATTCACCTAAGAACAGCTCAGCTGATCAACCAATGTGACATTCTTCATATTGAGAGAGAAACACATTTTTTGCATCCTTATCCATAATGTTAATTTGATCCTTCGCATGTCTGTTTAGATTGCTTAAAAACAGAATGCACTTCGAATCGATGTTGTATTTTGCGACGCAGTGTCTGGCTCGGACTACAACGACATCGAGCTGAAGTACGTGGAGACGCACATCACGGACCGCATGCCATCGTACGAGAACGGCGCCGAGAAGAAGTACCAGGACACGTTCAGCGCGTCCTTGGGCCCTAATTGCTACCTGCCCAAACAGGTGCTGCCCCTAGACGTCCGCCGCGAGCTAACGGCCGCGATGCGCTCAGCCTCCCGCCCAGATCAGCAGTTCTTCACGGTGTGGCTCTTTGGGTGCATGCGCCGATTTTAGACGTTCAACTCGACTTGTCTTGTTATCAGCCTTGTCAGTGGACGTGTCTGTCTGTGTGTGTGTGTGTGTGCCTGACCGTGGGAGGGCAATATCATGGGGGCCTGGATGTGGACGTGCTTGTCGTTGTACCTGGTGTTTGCGGGAAAAGAAATCCGTGTTTCCCTCGCCAAAGCTTCCGCCAAAATATAGCCCTAACGATTTGACTCAGATGTCCAAAAGTTACTATTACCTAATTCAAGCGTTAAAGTACATTTTTTATATTTTAAATGAGAAAAAAACAAGACCGAAAAGGCCCCGAAATATATGAAGAAGTGCCTACTGGCAACAGGAAACACTTTTATTTTTGTAGGAAACGTTTAGTGAATTTCCTCTAAATGTTGAAAATAACGGGAAGATTTGGCACGTGGTAGAAACGTTTTGTTCTACCTTTTGGGCGGAAGCATTGCGGTTTTAGATGTTATTTTTTGTGGTAAAAATAAAGGCATTGCTGTTTTCTTTTCTTACAGACACCCGATATATGAAGGTGTTCTTTTTATCGTAACATACAAGGTAACCCTGCATCGAGTGTTGCATTCACACAAAGTCGACAATTGTATATATGAAGTACATAGTTTTGTCCGATTGAACTCTCACGTGGAAATATATAAAGGCCGTTGAAACTCTACCTGAAAGTTATCAATTTTGTCCACCGCTACATAATGTCCTCTTTGGTGCATCTTAACAGGATCATTTGTTATTAATAATTATCATTGAGGGCTGCCGACATCACCAAAAAATTTAGAACATAATAGTTCTTAATCTGGCAGATTACCAGAAAATACGTTTTAAAAGTTCTTACGGATCGGTAGCAACGCAGAGTGGAACAAAATAATTGTTATAACTACAAAATTGAGCCAATAATAAATATAATAGAAGATAGGCTGGAAAGGCACAAAACGTGAAATGGCGGTTAGACAATAGTTTTGATTAAAGATATATTTTTTTATATATTCTGCGTAAAATCCGCGTTTTGCTGTTGTTATTCTTTTTGGGGACACGTAAATATGTGCACATCCCGTTAATTAACGTCCTCAGGGCGCTTTCTGCTAATCGGACAGCTCTCACCTCGTAATTCCTTTTTGTCCTAATTGCAGCGGGCAGACGACTTGACGTACGCCGAGCTCAGCCTACCGCCGAGCACGCAGTCAACGTTCAGTCGCAGCGTGTCGAGGGCAGGTTGCCGGGGCGCGGCGCTAAGTTCCCCTCAGCCGGCGATGGGTCCCCACGATCCGCCGACGGAGTACGCGGACATCGACTTCGCGGCCACCAGAGCTCACGGTAGGGCCGCTGCTGCTGCCTCCGTTCCCCGTAGCAAGGTGCCGGTTCCGCGGGTGATCGTCAGTGGGCCCAAAAAGGCCGCGCCGCTTTCGGCCTTTGCGAGCTGGCCGCCGAACACGTTCGAAGCCGCCGTGAGTTCGTAGCCACCTCCTGAGAGGTCGCTTTCAATGCCTGCTCTAAGGAATAGAGCCGACTAACCTATCCTTGAAAAACGCGGGACTAACAGCATGTATTTGGATGCGCAGCAACAGCTTAATTATTTCGTATTGAATATGGCAACATATATTCCCTTTGGTAATTTTTTCTTTGCTTTTAACATATGCATTTTTAAGCATGATGCCGTTTAATTAACAATTGTACGAGAATGATTATTATACTAAATATTTAGGGGTGCTAGGGAAACAGAAATGAGCAAATATGACCTTCCTGTATGAAGATTATGTAGCTTGCGCGAAAAAAGTTATTTTTTTCGTTATACATGTTTCAAATTAAAAATAATTACCCCTGCATGGTTTGCTTCACCAAGTTGTATGTGTGATATTTCAATGAACTGATAAAGTAAATGAGCGTACAAGCCCTTTCTAAAGAAGATGGGACCGGTCTACTTCTGCCGGTCGACAGGACTGACTAATCAAACGAGAAATCCCCATGGGAGCAGTTTGCCACGTTGGAATTTGTTACAGTGATGGTGCGTTATTAGATCGGTCTAAACTGGTCACTTCGTAGTTGTCTTCGTCGAATAAGATTTGCGGAAATGCAGTACAAAAGTTAATCAATTTCTACGAAGAGACATTACTTTGTTGTTTTTGGAATTTAAGGAGACGATACGGACATTATGGTTAAGAAAAAAAAATCATCAGTTGTCTAAATCGAACGTTCGATGTAGGATTTCATGAGGCTATCCGCAATAAGATGATGACTGAGCTATTGAGAGAAAGCGCATTTGAGTTTGCGGAGTATTTTAATGTTAATTTTTAGAAAAACAAGTTTCGGAATGTAACTTCTTAATTTGATACAGCCTGACTCAGTGTTGCACAGTAGACGGCAGGGTGTAGAATAAAAATTAAGATTATTTAGATTATGATTTAAATCATGTTTTAAATGGTACCAGCTTTACTAGGATAATTTAAGTCGAACCACCCCCCCCCCCCAAAAAAAAAATGTATTCATCGTTTTTTGTTCAATTGTGCTTTCTATATGTTCTAGTTTTGCATTTATATAAAAACATCATCAATCAGTAAATGTTTGCATCAGACTGAACACAAAAAACTACGGTGCTCTTTAGGACAAATTAGAACGATTTCTTCCTTGCACTCCAATCATTATGTTACTTGAGGTCCTATTGCAAGCAAATCAGTACGCAAAAAGAGAACAGATAAAACTCTTTCACGGTGTGATTTACATAAATAAATCGTTGTAAAATACAAATGTAGATCAAAAGTTTAAATTACTATATTTATCTCTTCGGCATTGCTCTCATTGATTAAATGCAAAAATGTTCCAAAAGCCGGGATTCATGATTAAAAACAAATACCTCCGACTTGCATAACAACACCAACAATTTATAGGTAGACGTTTCGTCTCCTATGCGGGAGACATCATCAGTGCAGCCAGGAACACCCGACTAGCTACCAGCAACCAAAGGCTCGCTTCTTCCTTCTCTTCATCTGTAGCGCTGGTTTTCCCGACTTCTTCATGAACGAAGAAGTCGGCAGAACCAGCGCTACAGATGAAGAGAAGGAAGAAGCGAGCCTTGGTTGCTGGTAGCTAGTCGGGTGTTCCTGGCTGCACTGATGATGTCTCCCGCATAGGAGACGAAACGTCTACCTATATATTGTTGGTGTTGTTATGCAAGTCGGAGGTATTTGTTTTTAATCTCATTAATTAGACGAATTGATTAATCATCCTGCTATATTTAAAAATACAAGATATCACTTTTTGTAATTACTCTTATTTAAACCACATCTATCTTATTTTAATCAAATAAATCGGTTTTATTTGATTCTTTTAAAAAAGTTAGAATTTTTTTACCGCCCTGTTGGATAAAGTATTCACTTCACTTGAGTACTCCACGCATTCCCGAGACTAGAAAATATCAGCACTCTCGTTTAATGCCCATTTCCAGTTTTCTCGAGCCCTTCAATCTGGTGCATATTTCATCTAAACTATATAATAAAAAAAAACTCGAGACAACAAAAATAATAAACGTGATTACGGTCTAATCACCTATAAAATTAAATGTAAACAATTGCAGAAAGTGTAAGTTCAAATATCAAACAGAAATGATATATATTTTAAATCTTTACATTAGAAAATACGAGTCAAGCACAGGGCTAACTATAATCTATGCCACAATTTACATACACTAGTTTAAACACCTCCCGTCGCATGTGTTGTCACGCCGAGCGGCTCTAGAGAAAATTGGTACAGAAATATAGCGCATCTGTTTACACACACAGAAGTTGAATTAAGCTGACTCGTGCAGAGACGATCATATAAGAGAGATCGGCTCTTTGTGAAGATGCCGAAAGTCTGGTAACTACGGCTTGGGGTATGATAATTTGGAAATTAATTGTTCTCTCCCCCATCTTGTCTTGTTAGAGCATAAGACTAGCCGTGACAGTCACTCCATAAGATAACATGCCATATTGTGTTATCGTGAAGTCAGCCTTTCTGGCGGGCCGAAAGCTACCGCCCACCGGTGAAACACTCACTACAAGACGGCTCCGCACTCCGCAAAACCAATTCATATCAGTATTAGAAAACGGGGAACTGGTTCCACGCGGGCAGGTGCAATGGCACGATTCTGCTATTCGAGCCTTTATTGGAAAAACTAAATGGATGCCTCGAATATCTAAAAAAAAACACGTCTTCCTCTGCGCTTTCGGTTGAGAAAAATTGAGTTCGCGTGTTATTGATGGTTGTAATTTGTAATCGAGACTCAAAGTGAGTACGACGTTCATGAATAGCGCTTTCTTTAGGTGCCTCACGCCATATCTAAAAACAGAACATGAATTATAGTTTCAGGTGGCGAAAATGAACAACAAAACAATAATAGGACAATCTGAAAAAAAAAAAACTGATTGGTGAAAAAAACACAAACACACGCAAGAGTGAATCTCGATCGTTTTTTGGCAGCTCAATCCCACTGCCTTCACTCGGATCTTCTGCTGCATCGATCCGGAAGAGCCGGCGCGGTGGCAAATGGCGAACTCTGATGAGTTTTTGCAATGGCTCGAGCGCCCACGGGGAGCGCTCCTGCTTTGTCCCCCGCTGCACGGATGCGACGTCGACGACGGCAAAAGCGCTAATAACGGTAATTGCGGAGCCACCGGAACTTGACGACAAAAAAAAATAAATAAAACGTAAGGATGCTTCGGGAACAAACGAAAGAAAACCCGTTCAACGGCTGCGTTCAACGGCGCTGCTCCGAAGAGAAGGCTGTCAGTACGTCGACGGGGATAAAGCTTGAAGGTTGACTCTCCTCGGAGTTGTCGGCCCTCCGAGGACAACTCAAACGCTTCTTTTTTGCGGGCCCATTGAATGGATGCAGGACTGCGCAGAACGAAAGGCGTAAAAGAGTAAAAAGAAACATTAAGAAAACTGCTCTTCAAGTTTGCGCTGCGTGATATACTCAAGCACGAGCCCGACGTGAAAATCGTGGTGCGTGTGACCTTGCACCTCCCTTTATTCTTTGTTTTATTTTATGGCCTACCTTAATGTTGTTTAGCAGCAGCTTATTCGACTCCCTACAGCATATACTATAGCTTCTCTTAGTGGTTCCAGGGAAAAACCGGCGCAATAATTTTAACGTCAAAGCGATGTGGGTTCATGTTATCGTCGCAATGTCTCTGAAGTTAAAATTCCTACGATAAAAAAATACACGAACGTCATTTTCTAAAAAAAATAATATTGAGCCCTATTTTGTGAATAATGGTCTGCTATTCAGTGGGCGAGAAGACAATAAATAAATAAATTGGAGCAAATGCAAAACGAAACGAGGCCGTGGAGCTATGTTTTAGGTTCTGAATTTGGAAATTTTTATTCCCTGAGTGAGGGAAAATGAACGAGTATCTTCGGCAGATTTGAAGATTTACCGAAATAAAATTTCTAAATAAAAGAATACTGTAAGCATTTTACGTATAAGTTTGTAAAATATCGCTAAGCACTGACCAAAGCAGATTAGCTTTAAATGCGTGTCACCACGTACGCATTTAAAGGCGGGAGTGAAGATAGATAACTGATGCATTAAAATCGAATATTCGAATCTAATCAAAAAGAATAGAAGCAAGGAATCTTATTCGTCAAATCATAATAGCGGACTTGCACAAGTCGAGCAATGATGGCGTCCATTACGATGCCTTGGATTCAATAGCACGGGTTTGTTTTAACGGTATACTTACGATAATACGAGGACAGCAAGTCGTATGTTTCTTGCGCAGAGGTTGCGGTGACGTGAGAACGACGCCGAGCTCTGATTGGTTATGACTGAAACGACAGTGACCAGACCTTAATGTTCGGTGCCTTGAGGTCCACTATTTCTTCTATTTCACCCACCATTTCTTTCTTCCCTCAGCCGACAACAGCTCGGCGTTATAACATTATCTCTACCGCCGTGCAAAGAGCAGAAGAAATTGCACTCCACATTTTTTTTATAACTCTATTTTGTGATTCCTTGTCCTCTAAGAACACCTGTAGCCGTTGTTATGTTGACATCACACCGCATGATTCGCACCTACTAGACTTCCCCAAAATTGTCGGGGAGAACACTACTTACACAAAGGAATGTTTCCAAATGTTGGCTGCTCTTAAACGCTGTATAACAATCTGTCTTATATATGACAGCAAATAAGAAAACCCTCTACCCACTCATACTTGCTACGCATGTGTTAGCGTTTATGCTTTCTGTTTTAGCTGAATCCACCGAAACGCAGAAACGTAACACCAATCCAGGCAAAACATCCACATATGGACTCATGCACTGTTTCTCAGGAGCAAGTCTGGAAGTTGGCGGTCAGAAATAGATTTAGCTTTGTTAATTATTGACAAAGCTCTGAGTATTCGAAGATAATTCCGTTTCTTTTTATGTCTAAATGACGAAATGAGCCTACCGATTCAGTAAGAATATTTGTTATTCATTCCTTCCGACTCTTGCTTCACTTGACATCAGAACGTAAAATGAGGCCATACAAAACCAAAGAAGATAATACTGAATCATGTAATCTTGATGCCTTAGGCGAAGGCTTAAGTTTACACTTTTTCAGTTTACTTCGTGAATTCAAACCTTCTTTCCCGGCACTTGCTTGCCCCCGTCCCCCAGGCGGCTGCGACATCCGACCGAAGTCGTCCGAAGGTGAAGCCACCCTCCGGGTGAGGTCCACAACGCCGCTCGTGAGTGCTGTGTGTTCGCGGGTGTGTGTGACGCCACCACTGCTGCCAGCCTGGAAGCCCCCGTCGTCGAGGCTCTCCATGTCTTCGTTGGCAATCACGCCGCCCCGCTCCGATACGGGGTCCTCGTCTGTACCAAGCTGGACACTGTCCGAGACCGGCGGAACTCTACCCATGTGCTAAGCATCACTATGAGGCTTCGAGCCCTTAGGCCTAAGGTCTACCCAAGGTGCGTCATGGTCCATCCTGCGATGTTGAGTTGTGAAATTGTTTTTCTTTTTGTGAAGCACACGTTACAGTGTTTGTCGTTTGTGCTACCGGACTAGTGAACAAGAGGATGAAGGGATCCGCAAATGTGCAGGTTCAAGAGCTGACCTACGCGCGAAGCCTTATTAGGCTTAAGTTGGATAAGTCTAGTCGGTCTTGGTTTAGTGTTACTCGACTAGGACGTGTAGGCAATAGGATCTCAAGAGCTGGAATCATGGCACTTGTGTCGTTCACGTGGTGCGACAAACGAACTTGTGAGCTCGCAGAACATAAATTCATTTCTGTAATCGACGAGAATGGAGAACCTCGCAATGCTCAGTAATCAAGGTTTTATGGAGGTGCGTGCCTGCATAGCAACTGCCAGAAGGGAGTTCTGACGCAGAAAAGATTAAGTCACTTGGGATTATTATCAATTCGAGGTGTTCTCGCTGGTTCCTTAGTCATGCTACCAATGCCCCCATTTACTGATGTCGACTTACTTAATTTTGTATTAGGCTGTCGCCTGAGGTACACGCCTTGCGTGGGTGCCAGAGGAAGTTATACTTTTAGGCTTTAGACCGATGTTGATTCAATTATTGCTTTGATTATATCGTCATTAATTTCTTCATGTCTGTTTGTTGAAGCCTGTCTTTTCCAACAACAAACAAAACAGCGCCCTTCAACAGAGTTTTAAATATTCGAACTTGCCAGAAATCATTTTTATTTAATTGCTGACAGCAGCTTATCTTGAAAGCAGCAAGGTGTTTCCACGCGTTTGTTCAGGTGGCCAAAATCATCAACTGCTGACCTGCCTCTACTCAAATAACGTTACACGGGTTAAAAAAAAATGGGATGTGAATTTTTCGTTTGTGTGTGGGTTTTTTATTTATAGAATTGTACTTCGCTTTGTGTACTTGTTTTAGTGCACCGGGGTGCTAATAGCACCGCTGTATAAGCTTATTTTTAGTCTTTAAGAATTTTCTGATGAGAGCTAAAAAAACCTGTTGGTTTAACTCATCATTTCGTTTTTAAAACGAGGCACGCTATGTGGGAAACATCTACCACTCCTCAGGAATACGAACATGCGTTTACCCCGTTGAAGTCTTAAAATGTCGCCTTTAAAACTTGAAATCGTAACAAAGTAATGTGTACAGCCTGAAAATATTTGAATAGCCAGCAACCGTGCTCAGGTATTTGATTAAATAATTCACTCTAAAAGCAGAAGGTTGGTCTTAACCCCAGTATATTAAGCTTAAAGCTTTATGGCCTAACCGCATTATTACACCGCTGAAAAGGAACAGAGACATTCATTGATGCTTGTGCTTATATAATATTATTTTTTATATTCAGTGCTCTTCAAAATTTGGCAAAAACGCTTTAAGGACTTAGATGTAATTTTAACGTCGCGAGCTTAGATAAATACGTTTGAAATATCAAAACTACAAGAGACATTACTAGATAAGGTTATTAAAAAATGCTTTGTGTTTCTTAATGATCATCTAGATGTTGAACACTTCAATTACGCTAACTATAAATACCTGTACCTGGCACACGCGATTTGTGATGAGGCAACCTCAAATATAACAAGAAAAAGCAAGTAAACAACCAAACTATTAGTCTTCAAAATGTCTTAATCAGATCAAATTGTTGTGGCACTGAACGTACAGCATATTCATTTATTAGTTCCCTCGTAAACGTTCAGGTCTTCGGCAATTTTTGTCAACGATCCTGCAAAGGCTTTTTTGCAATGGGGTAATGGTGATGCGCATACAATGGTGCTATCTCGCACAGTGGGGCAGTCGCTAACCTTTGTCGTTGACTGTCGATATTTTGTTCAAAACAAACTTAGTGACACATATTCAAATTCTTCCGCCGCCGTTAATTTGTTTTGTTGTTCTTTGTTCTGCTGGAGTTCGACTCAATCTTCCGATCACGTTTTCCACTGCGAATAAGCTTCCACTCCGAACCTCACACCATTCAAGACACAAACTTTCTTTTGTCAAATCGAGCAACCCAACAAGGCCTTTCGACATGTAAAAAAGCATCGGATAAGTTTCTTGCGTACCGGGGTGTTTCTCGCATACTGAGGTATACCTGAATTCGTCTGAATGCATGTAGCCGCTTTGATGAATTATCGAACCGAATATTTTGTTTACAATCTGATGAAAGAACTCAGTTCATTTTCCAACTTTTGTTGAAGGACAAAACATTCGCGTTGCAATGTGTGGTGCAGTGAGCTCTAAAGGTACATTAACATCTCACTTTCTTTCCACCAACTATTGTTAGTTGGTCGTGCGTTTGCAATCCAATTTGTTCTGATTCACTAATCTGAAACTAAACTGGCTTCCTACGTGTGTGCACTCAAACTCAGCAAACTCCAAATCCTGAATGACTTACCCGTGTACAGCCGAGGTTGATTGTATATACTGCGAGTAGTCACACCCGGATTTTGTTAGAGAGTGCAAGTCGTGTACTTGTATAAGTATACCTGGTTTCTTTCTAAATACTTAATGTAACTGCATTTTCTCAATTGTGTTCTTAGCGTTTAAGGATTCCGGAAAAAACAAAAAAACCAGACTGCTCCGTTTAGGGCACTCAGTTTTATAAAAAAAATACCTTATTATGATCGTTAACCTCACTGTTTACACTGTAAATTCGGAAACAAATTTAGTGCTACTTGTCTATCATGATCACCGATTAACGTCCGATGAGTATAAATAGTGATTTGGAATGACTACTTCGGCCAGGTCATAAGCGGCAAGCTTTTTTCCCTTGCGGGGTGTGGCCAGGCCATCCCAGCTACCCTTTCATTTAATCTGATCTTCGAAAGAAGGCATCTATCGCGCATCTCATGTACCTGCTGTTGTGAATCGCGTGTTTCTCAACTCTCGGTTTTGCATGTATGTGCATGTTTGTGGGCTTGAGTGTGGCCGTGAGCGTGCATGCATGCGTACATCCCTGCTTGCGTGTGTGGGTGTGCTTGTGTGATAGAAAGTAGGTGCATAAGTTTAGCGAAGCGGTACTTTGTAAAAACTAAGGCCCGTTCACACACATACGACCTCTTAGAAACGGGTGCCTTGGAACCTGTTAATATATCTTGCAACGAGAGGACACACTGGTGCCATCTATTGGGTAGCAGTGAAAATTTGGCGGCCCGCATATTTCCTATTTTTCTCGCGTATTATCCTTTGTTTCTTGGCTCGAAAAACTTTTGTCAACTTTATAAGTGAGCCTTTCTCGTAGGTATTACGCACATTTGACCTCGGAAATCCTGCGAAACCTTCGCTCTTGTGAAATGCAGTTCCAGGGTCACTCATAGATGGCGCCAACGTGCCAGTGTGTTCTCTCGTCCTAAGTAAATTTAAGAGGTTTCAACAGGTCTCGTCTCTCTCGGTCGCACTCGGTTGCAAAAGTGTGAACGGGCCTTTATCCTTTATCATCTTCCGACTTTTAATACAACGCTAATATTTCACAAATTGAGGAGTTTAATGTGCTTAACATTGTGTATCGGACAAATGCTTAGACATATGGAACATTTTACTATTGAAAAAATAATTGCATTTCCCAACATTTTTATCGACTTTAGGATCTGCCTGTGAACATATTCACTATTCGAATGTATTTTAACTCTTTCTAACCAATATATTTTGTACAGAACAAAAATAATTCCGGATTGGTAAGGTTGGAACTATCGTTTCTTTTCCTTCGTTCATTATTTATATAATGAATCTAGAGAAATATATTCTTACTGATTATTTATTTTTTGCGCTAAGAAGTATGTCACAAATTTGCTTCTTGGTACAAAGGCGTAATAACTATAAGTTTTTAAATTCATCATTCTCCAGGCGATTATTTTAATGCTTCTGTATGCATTGTCCAGCAGTTGTTTACGTTGCATTGTTCAAACGTTTCTTTACTCCAGTAAGCTTGGAGGCACTGTACCACTAAAAAGGCAAGCAGAAGGCTAATTTTTTTTTTCAATCACAGGGAATAATTTGAAGCATTTGACTTCCGATATATGCTGTCACAACTCACCACGGTCTTAAAAAATATCACTCAACTATTGAAAGTTGCAATAATACAAGAAAGCAACACAGGAGTGTATAATTATGTTGCACATTATTTGGTTCCTTTAGCGAATATAGTTAAAGCTCACACGACTGGCAAGGCTTATTATTTTTATCTTCTGCCGTGTTCGATCTAGTTAATGCCATTGTAAACATTCGGAAACAGAAGCCCTTTAACATCATCCAACTGTAAGAAACTGTGGATTATTGGGTTTGACCTAGCCGCTGCAAAATCAGCGTGGTTGCACTCCAAAGGCAGGATGGACAGTGTTTATTAAGACATTTATCTACGCCTAGATTAAAAGGGCGGCCAGTTATGCAAGCTGTAGCATGTCCAAAAATATAACAGAAGAATAAAAAGGTAACCGGCGTTAAAGTGAACAATTACCCAAATATTTCAAATGTGGCACAAAGAAAAATAACCTTTAAAATTATTATAACATCACAAGCTTTATTACCCGAGTTTATGTCTTACTTTGAATATGACAATGCACATAAAACATATATTTACCAAGTTGCCTGTGAAAAAAGAAAACACAAGTGTGCATTTTTGGCGTTTTCATTTGTCTTGAACGCACAAGCACTGATTTCTCAAATACAAAACAAATCGAGCCTGGAGTAAGGGCGGATGACACTGCTTCTTTTCATAACGATTACGTGACCTGCTTATTTTACGTGAAGTGTTCAATATATTATTTATTCAGGGTGAGTTCACCGGCCGGACAACTGAAGGTGAATCGAGGGTATAGTATAACGAGCAAACGTACGGGTGTATAGTATGTAGGGTACGCATGTACTAAGTCGGATGAAACATTGCATCCACTTTGTGGCTCAATACTGATTTCCTTCATTAATTATTGTAAAGAAACTTTCCTCCACTTTGCACGCTTGCTTTTCTGATGTCACATACGCAATCATAAAAATTCTCTGACGCCCCCACTCCCGGTTATGGTTTCTAGTCTTAATGGAGTTGTGTATAGGTATATGTGTCATCACTGACAAATATCTGATGCATGTACATATGTTTAATTCCTGTAGATTCAAAATGCTTCCCTACACTAAAAGCAAATCCCAGGAAACCTCTCATGCAAAATACCTCGGTCTTAGCTACGAGCCTTTTGTTGGGTTGCTTGTCAAGCCACCGTTTTTTTACATTAAGACTTTACACGGCGTCCCACGTTAAATTGGAGATCATTATCGGCGGAAATGCGGTTTACTTTTATATTTTTAAATAGAAAGGAGTATAACACTATCTTCCTCATAATTTAAATTTTTCTGTCGCGAGAACGTAAAGGCCGTACATCAAAGCAGCGTTCTAATTCGTGTCGCAGCTTTGCAATCAAGATAAAGGTATCCATTGAACATAGACCTAAATCGAAACGAATACTGGCACTGTTAGAATTTTTTTCTTTTCAAAATGAGGGCTCAGTAATATTGGTTCCTGTTGTTTATAAACATAAATCAATGAACCCAATGTGTATTAATTTCGACTAGCTCTTATTTCGACCTGAAACATTTAATTATGTTTTCTTTTTCTTTTTTTGGGGGGGGATTAATTAAACTGTGCCACGTAATATTGAGAAGAAGATAGTTGCAACTCGCTTGCCACTTTAAAAGTAATTCTTCTTTATAACTGTTTCTTCAATTGTGGTAGTGGTGTTAATAATTTTTCCTATACGCAAACACGAAGTTCTTCCCGGCCGGATGGCGATAAATACATTGAATGCTTCGCTCTCATATACCATTTTTCGATCATAAAATAAAAGGCCCCTGAGAATCGCATGTAAACTGTAAATATCCGTCGTTTACTTTTTCTACCCAAACTTACAAAAAGTTTAAGGGTGGCTTATCGTCAAATGAACACTACAATTTAATTAAAGATATGAACGCGTCCCAGCTCACGATGGTATTCTCTGCTACTCATAATCATCATCGTTTTCGACACGCGTCATTTTGGTTTATTGAAGCACCGAACCTCAGTAACCTGACTACTTCGAAATCAAGTTACGTCGGAACTACCTGAAGTACAACCTCGCCTCACAGTTCTCCCGGTCCCTCTGAGAAAGATAAGGTTGTCTATGCGTTACCCGTACTACGATCTTTGAGTGCACCCATATATAAAAGCAGATATACGTATAGTATATCAGAGACTGGTCACGAGTACGTTTGGTGTCGTGCGGTTAAATTTGTTAAAATTATGTCTAAAACGGTGCCCCGACTTCGACAGCGCCTTACTTCACAGGGCCCCAAGGTCTTTGTGTGGCATTTGTACAGAGTCACACGACTGCGACACTCCTACGGGAGCGACGATCCACTGGTGCCTTTACGGTGTGCTGAATGAGCCTGCTGAAAAAAAGACTGGACACATCCATTATGAAACAAGAACTCTTGTCGTAGGGTGTCATTGTGGACCTTTGTAGAAGACGCAGTGGGACTGCGGTGATTAAGTGTGGTGTTAACGAGCGGTTGAATGGAGAGCTTTATCAAGTGTGCATGTGCGTGACAGACAAAGGCATAACGGAACATTCAGTTTTTCATTTTCTTCTTTCCAAATAAAGAAAGTTTATATCATGAACCTGGAGTGGGGGTCTTTTCTTGCGATTTTGTTTTGTAGTCTCCTGAAAAAAATTAAAGCTTGACTGTTTACGTGCTCTTGTGTGATCAGGAGTCCATTTGTCGTGACTGAGGCAAGGTAAGTATCAACATAAACTATCTTTAGCGGTTTCTCAAACACTGGTTTTTCTATCTTGCCTTCAGATATATAGTTCAATCATCTCATCAATTAGTTTCATAATATGTTGTAATTTTATCATCGTTCAATTTACACTCAAAGCAAAGTTTTCGAAAGTCACAGATTAATGTACCAAACTGCTTGCTTACGAGAGTCTCGCAGGACCCTTCCTCCCCCGGACCCATCCTTAACAGTTTAGAAGCTCAAACCTCCACTCTCCACACCGCCCGTAGGCTTCACCATTGCAGATCCCTCCCTGGACGCCCCACCTGCACCTACTGCGGGGACTTTTCAAATACCCATCACCTACTGTGGGACTGACCCTCCCCACTCCCCCCCTCCCCCCCCCCCCCCGTCACTCATCAGCGCCCCGGAACACTGGCGAAGCGGCTCACTTCCCCAGTGCCTCTTATACTCAACTTCCAGCTTGCCGTGGTCGGTGACGTCCAGTCGACTCTCAAGAGCCCCGAATGATGACGACCATCAGGCCCTCTTATCGCCGGACCAAAGGGGAAGGGGGGGGGCGTTATATGCCGGTGAAGTTTTCACACACACATGTACAAAATGAAATGATTTCAAAATTTCCGGGCGCATAATGGACGCGTATTTTACTAGTCTATATTTGTTTAGCATTCATCGGTATGTTGAAGATAGCTTTTTTCTCAATATGCAGGGTTCTCGAAAAAAACAACTCCAGCTTTGTTGAACATTACTCAGATAGCAGGCCAGAAAAACGCCTCACTTGGCGCAAGCTTAGCAATCCTAGGGGCCTAGCTTGGGGCTAGTACGGTTTTGATTCAAGGCGTTAATTAGTCCTAGAGTAATTTTCTTTGGCGTGTCTATAGCTTTTCATTGGTTCGTCAGATAATCGCCGTAGTGCCGAACTTGAGCAAAGATGACACGCATATGTACCGAAGTACGAGCAGCGAGTCCTAAATCTGGTACTTGTTTAGCCATTTAGGTCCGGTAACACCACATGAAAATCGAACAACCAGAACCCTTTCCCTTCGGTCTTCACCGTCGGGACACCTTGCAGTTCACTGCGATAGGTGTTCGTGTTCTCCGGTTTTCACGGAGATTAAGATTCTGGCTCGTCACCGCAACAAAGTGACTAGAAAAATTGATGAGGCGTTTTTTATTTCTACCTACGGAGCGGACACGTGTGTTGGTGCCCCGTCTGTGGCTTTGGTGGATGACGAAGTCTCTTTCATTAAGAAATTCGGCAGATTCGTTTAAGTGCTCGGGCGTGCCTCAAGGGGTGGATCATGTTTTATCTATCGTGCATCTTTTATGTTTTCCTTTCCATTCCTCGCAGGAATAAACTTCAGTTGCCAGTCAGCGTCGTGTTCGTCTACTTCTCGTTCTTGTCTCTTGTGTTTTTAGCGCTGTTTCAAAGTTTGTACAAACAGTGTAGCCTGACTTTGGCAATTGTATGGTGAACTTAGGCCCAAAATTATCAGCCTCTTTGCCATGAAAGGTCGTGATTATCTCTACCTTGCCTTCCTCTGGCTTTTTAAAGCAATAAACTTTAAGGCAAAAAGTAAGTTTTGTCACAAAGAACTTTGCTACCAGAAAAATGCATAATTAGTAGCAATCGGTTTATACTGGCGCTGCATTATATTTTTTGTAGTTGAGCAAGGCAATGGAAACTGAGCCCAACCCAGAGGAGTTGGGCCAAGTCAAGACTTCAGGAACAAGTAACTAAGATAGCTTTTTGTTAGGCTACTTGGTATGCGATAATCAGGAAACTAGTAAGCACCAACAGAGATGTACAAAAAGAAGGGAACGCGGACAACCACTTGTCCAAGTCCCCTTCGGACTAATATGTGTTTGTGCTAACAGGTTTCTCGAGCAAAAAGTATCTAGATCTTAATTGACATAGACGAATGCAATACAAGACATCCAAATTTGTCCCTGCATGCTGCCTATCGGTCGCCGATTGTCCCCGCGCCACCCCTGTACTGGCGTACAAAGCCACAGTTTTCTTATATGATGTTATTTATCTTTATACTATTTTAATTATGTAAAAAATTACGGCTGCAACGAATGCAATAATGTCTGATAGAAGTGAACGTTTGCACAAAAATATATCGTCATGCCGGAACCTCGTTCTTTAACAAATCAGAAAATACTTACGTATACCATTAACTAATAAGGATTCCATCTTTAAGAATGTTAACCCCTAAATATAACAATTAAAAAGAATAATTGTCTGTTCTTATTAGACGTACCTTTACAGGTCGTGAACTAAGTAATTCCTATGATACTTCGTTCTAACGTAATTACACTCCACATTGGAGCCCCAATTTCTGTACAGTGCTAAACACGTGTACAAGAAGAGCAATTCCTTTCTGTTGTTCGCGGCTACCTAGACTAATCAGTCACAACCTTAGACAACCCGGCAGAAGCACGAAAGTTGCGAATGCGTCAGAAAGTTGTTTCGTTGATTCTGCTTTACATTATACGATGTTACTTAATAAGCTATAACATATAGTTTGAGCAATACATACCAAGGGATCTTAAAGCTCGTAACAGTGAAACTATTAAAAAATTAGGAAAATCAGTTACGCCGTGGAAAATAAGACCTTGAAATAAAGGATACGCCAGCAGCAAAGGGTTGTGCAGCAAATCTCTAACTAAAACTCAAATACGTATATTATAAGAGTACAGAGTGAGATTAACTGTATTGTACATTAAACTGATATTGTCATAATTATATCTGTGTAATGCCATGGCTATAGTAATTAATAGGCAGATCCAATGTTATAGTTTTATATATACTGTAAAACCCTTAATGTTCGCGAGCCCTTAATTTTCGCGAATTTCGCGAATTGAAAAATTCGCGAAATTTAAGGGCACGCGAAAATTTCGATCTTTAAGAATTTCAATGCAGGCATCTGGAATTCGCGAAATTTAGTGCCCGCGATTCTGTCCTTTGTGACCGATTCGCGAAAAATAGGGGCCGCGAAATTAAAGGGTTTTACAGTATATATATATATTTTAGCATATTTAGAATAGTTTTGATTATTTTAATGTACTGATGTTTAGATGGTGCTTATGAACGTTTTCAACGTATGTAAAATAATACTGAAGGAATGAGTAAATTTATTAAAAAATTAAATATAACTTACGCCACCCTGCTGTATACTGATTTTGCAAATTAATAAATGAGTAGCAATATGTGCACTGGTTTTTTAATATTATGTATATGTTTTGAACATAAATTACATTTTCTTATAAACAGGATGAACCAGTCATGGGCACTTTACTGCTAATTGTAACAGTGGTACAGTTACAGTTACTCAGGCAAGAAAAGTAACCCTGTTAAAGGTACAGTCACAAAATTGCGAGTATCTTGTTAAAGTTACAGTAATTTCGTGTATGTAACGACGTTACTTCGTAGTTACTTTACAAGAGAACATCAGAAAACATACAAAAATAACGTTCCTTATAATGTATTTAAATTAGCATTACGTTTTATAAGACATATTGTGTTGTTTACGGTAGTGAATCTGGTTATTTTAGGAAACTAAGATATTCTTAATAATCAATGAAAACTTGTTTGCCTCTTTCTATTTTGATTTTTACCATGAATACACGCTTGAACAAGACCACAACTTTAGACAGTATCCGAGTAAATACACTTTATGAAAATTAATTTATAGTTTCTTCTTTACAAAAGTTACAGGCGACTTTAGTTTTTCAAAATTTTAGCATAGAATATACCTGCTGATTATTCATGAAGAATATAAAATAAGTCCGACCACCATAAGGTATACACGAAAACAACTGCATGCGTCTAGATGTTGGCTGTATCCAATCATGGGGGCAAGTTTACAAGTGGTCAATTCTAATTTTGGAGTTTTTTGGTGTGGCGAATTAAGACGAAAGCAATGACAATTCCGAGGACAGCTAAGCACGTTTTATGAGTGGGGAATTCGAAAGCATAAATGTGCAATTGAACGCCGATGAGCACTCCTTGGAGTCCTCGGCGACGAGAGGAGTAGAAACGGCCGCAGCGCCGGCGGGATTGTGGGGCGCGACATGGCTGAAAGCAGACCGTAGAACACTTGATACGTGTACCTCCCCCCCCCCGGCCTCCGGACCTCAGGGGCGGCCGCGCGAGCGCCACCCTCTCTTTTACCGACGCTGACAGGGCTTTATTGTTGGGTGGCGCTCCTTGGAGCTACGCGTCGCAGCCATTTTAAAAGCCGTTCCGCGGAAGGAATTTCGCTGCCGTTTTTCGCGGTTATGGGCAACGCCGGCTCCGCTGCATAGAACAGTGAATGCTTTCGCATTAAAAATCGTGCCAATGTGAAGTGAATAATAATAGAAATTATATCTTGCAAGAAGTTTTGAAGACTTTTTTTACGCCACTCCAATCTGTATTGGTCAAATCGTTTTCCACTGCGTACGCACATTCTTGGATGAAACACAAAGCTTCTCATGAAAACACGGAAAGAAATGTTGTGGCAACATTCCTCCGTTGAACCTGCTGAACACGGCAGCGTTGCTAAATAAGCACTGATCGAGGTACAAACGACCACTGCGCTTGGAATTCCTAACGGCTGTTGAGATATTCTTTTACGCCACTTCCTAACCAGATCAAACACGTTTGTGCTCCTCCATCTTACCGCCCGAAATAAAGGGACCACCCGGAAAGCCCTCGACGTGAATATCTATAAATTAACTGATGCCAAGTGGTACTGGTCCCGGCTAAGGGCGGTCTTTCAATTTCAAGACAACACTCAAAGAAGCAGAACGACAGAGATGTCTCGAGCGAAGTCTCTTTCTCAAGTGACGGGACCCGAGAAAGGACAACACGTGGGTGACGGGAAAAAAAAGCGGTAATTGGTTTGGCAAAAAAAAAAAAAAAGGGAAGGAAGAGAAAATGGGTTTAAAGGGACCATGAAACGATTTTGAAATTGAATTTCATCCACCGATCGTCGTAAAAGGTGTGAAAAGAAACACAAAACACAAAAATATGGAGACAAACAAAATTCTTCGCTATTAGCCCCGAGAGCGAGCACAAGCGTCGCTGCGGTCGCCGCGCCCTGATTGGGTGAGGTGTTCCGTGACGTCAGGAAGAGGACTCCGCTCCGCGATCTCGCATCGGCTCGCTTCCCAGCACCGGTTTCCTGGTTTGGTGTTGTGTGCCGCAAGCTCTTCGAGGAGCTGGGCCTCGTTTACCCGGTGTACAACACGTTGGTTAGGCCGATATAGAAGTGCTTCCGTACATTTTATGAGCCTGCTTGTCCCTTTTGCCTTTAAGATTGGGTTACAAATCCCGAAACCTATCGGCGGAGGCGATTCCGCCGATGAACCTTCCCGTCCCCACACGACAGAAGGCAATTTTGCGAGGGGTTGGTGAAGCGGTGCCGCAAGTGTTTCAGTTTTAGGACGATATTACATCCCGCTTTCAAGGCATTTGAAGTGGCATTTATATCATGGGCCTTTGAGTGGTCGGCAAATTAGCTCGCGACCTCGACTCTGCATGCGCTGGTTCGCAGATGTTTTAAAGGCCCTGCGTCTGATGATCTTTGAAGTGCTCGTGGAACAGGGTTGTCTTACATAAATCTAGCTTCTTCGTGAAATAATTATATAGTTCATTCACCTATGCAGACATATTTCTTAGAATATGCATAATTACTGGAAACTAGTTTGTATGGTAGCAGCAAAAACGGCCGAATTGCCCCGAGTTGCCTGTATGATATGTATTGAACTGCACAAAATATGCACAGCAATAGTACCGTAATTTGTAACCTTTATACATTTTCCTGACATTCTTTATTCTCGCTGGAAAGTTAGGTTTGGATATTCGGAAAATACACCGTTTAGTTTGAATTGTCCTTTATTTCCAAGTAAAAGAGACACTGCTGCAGGTCCCAAAAGCTTCCTCAGCCTCCAAACTCCCTACAGCTGGGCTCTCTGACAACAGAAAAAAAAACAGGAGTAAAAGCAAGCATTCGAACGTCTGTCTAGTGGTAGATTCAGCACTAGTAGCAGAAAATGTTGGAACCTGTGAAGGGTGACAGTCTGTGTGCGAAAAACTTCTGGTATTTTAGCTTCAAGAAAATTCGATTTAAGTAAAATCTCAATTGTATGGCTTAAGGGACTAATAACGATCTGACACCTTCGCTTACGTTTGTTATACAATACTTGATGGTTGATATAAACAAGTCCACAGATACCACACGTGTAGTCCACTGAAATACTATCCGAATCCAGCAAAGGTCAAATGCGAGCAATGTATATATAAAAATGTTCCTTGTTTTTTACTTTGCCCCTTCACTTGGGTTGTCTTACTTGTGACTCTCCCCATGGCCCAGACATTATTTAGCATGTTGCTCGAGCAGCATGCAGCTTTTCTGCTTCGGCGATCTTGTTCAAAAACAGAGATACAAAAAAATAGTATACATAACCTGCCAATTCATTCAGACCATCAGCAGCATTTATTGTGTGAGATGTAGATCTATAGTGATGCTCCTGCAACTGTGGCCATATTTCTTTATTTTCATATACCAGGTGTGATTCATGCGTTGCCTGCCCTGTCAACCATGCTTAAAATGTTGGTTGAAGTTTCCGCCTGCAGCTCAAGGCCATACCTCAATAAAGCCACATATAAAAATGTACACTTCCTATGAAAAACACGCCAAAAAAAAATTAAATAGAAACGAGCGCGCCGACAGCTAGCGTCGTCACAGCCTCCACAGGGCGAGCGGGGCGAGTCGGGGAAAAATTCTCTCCTCGCCGTGACGTCACCCCGGTCTCGCCGTAAGGGGGCGCCACGCGAACTTCTCGGGGCTAATAGAACTTTTAAAAGAAAACTGGACTCTTGCGCCTTCTTTCCTTCGAAAGCTCTCTGCCTTTTCACTACGATGCATCCGCGGAATCGCAGCGCGTCAGCCGAATCCACGTCGCCTATTGGGTAAGAGCCTACCTCACCAGCACCGCGATCGTAAACAATAAATAGCCGGCGAATGTTTCCTAAAAGTTTTGTTAAATATCATTCAGATCCACATTTTGTAGCAGAATTAGAGATGTGACGAAAATTGTCAAATTTGATAATGCTGAGAGCCAAGCGCCATCTATCGTGTGGTAAACGAAGCAATAAAAAGACCCTACTGCGCCTGCGCAAAAGGGCCGACGCGTCGTTGGTCCCGACCCGCGACCATGGAGTAGTCGCGACGACCAACGAACGTCTATTTTTCTTCGTGTTCTTCTCGCGCGTCCCGACTTCAAGCAGCAAGAAAAAAGTACTTGAAACAGACCACGACGAACAAGAACGCTGGATCCACAAACACCCGAGAGAAGCTACAACGGCTACGAATCCACCGAGCTCGGCAGATAGGCCTAGCAGGCACTCCGACTCAGTGCTGCGTTGCTTCAACGGTCCTTGGCCAAGACCGTCTGCCCACGACCGGTAGGCGTTCTGAATGGAATATGCCCGCGCGGCCCTTGTGGACCCTTCCCGTATTATAGTTTGATCACTGACCTCAATTTTAGATTAAGAGGTGAGGTCAATCTCTTCCCCTTGTTTTCCGAGGCAGTGTTGACGAACACTGTCGTCGAAAAGGGACTCGTCGATTCTATCTTCTTGTTTTGTGTGATATAGAGCTCGAATAAACGCCGTATGGATTACCTTCGTAACACGGTATGTACACTTTGTTATTAGTATGCCATTTTTATTCTGACACGACTGCACGTTACTGGCTACGTGCAATGCCGGTCCAACCTTCCTTTGCCGAGTGTCAGGTCAGTATCGCGTTGCAATCGTAAAAGATCGGTCCTGAAGCGCTTACCAACACCGCGAATACAGCACTTCCATCAAACGCGCGCGTCCGCTTCGAGTTTGAACAGGTATTTACGTGGCTGTTGCTGACACTGTCGTAGGTCAAACGTATCTTTTTAACGTCGGCTTGCTCCTGCATCTCCTAGGCCGCGAAAAACGCCGCGGCAATTTGTTTCCATCTACGTCGCTTTGCAAACGACTGACACGGGCCCGCCTTTTACCAACAATGACAGTTGGGTTGACTTCTGGAGTCTTCACCGGAAGACTCGCCGCACTTCCCAACAGGCATACCGGCGTATCGGACTACTCCCCTGCTGTCGCTGTAACGCAACATATCTCATTGAATTTCGCTCAGCTGCGATGTGTCCATGGCTATCGCGGCGATGAAGGGAGCCGATTCAGAAAATACGTCGGTGACATCAGAGCCATCAGCGCAGTAAAACCTACCGGTGCACCCCCAACTCGCCGCCGCTGACGCTCCCATTCTACAGCCGAGAGAACTTCCGGTTCCGGAAACAGGGTAGGTTACGACCGTCAAAATTACGCCGCGACTTGTTTTGCGGTCAGTTGGACAGAAAGAAAAAGTCGATATTTCATTAATTTTTTGTGTAGAAGTTAATAAACCGAGACGAAAACGGATGCCTGTTCGGCATTCAGTGAACGTTGAAGGTTTAATGTAAAAGTTATCTGGCAAAAGTAAAAAGGTCATTTCATGGTCCCTTTAAAAACGAGACCCCGAGAATGTGCATCTGGGAGTTGGACGATTCAAATTAGAGGGGAAGGAAATGTAGTTTGGCGGGAAGAAGACGAGGTTCGGAAAATCGGTAGTGCCGTAAGACTGCGGGCGTTTGGGGATACAATCACCAAAAACTCTGCTCTGCAAAAAGCACTCGCTCCTTCCTCCGGACGAAGAAAAGAAAAACGCTTTGCTACATCAGCGTGAGCTGAGGGCGACGTTCCATACACGGTGGGTACGGACACAAACGTCCCCATCATCCCAGTTGGTGGAACCAGCTTGGCCAAGCAGGGTCATCCAAAATTTAGCTTATTTTTATTATTTTTTTCCTCGTGCTCCACGCACTTTCTGCGGCAGTTTTTGCTGTGCCCTTTCCGTACCAGGACTTGGGACTCTCTCAAGAGTTGCGGGACAAGTTGGTGATAGTGTTTGTAATAATTTTGCACATAAACCTGAAAAGTAACTGCAACCACTTTACTATCTACAGTTACTTTCGAAAACTAGTAGCCCTCTTAGAGTTACAAGTTAGTTTGCACTAAGCGTAGCGAGTTACAGTTACAAGATGCTTTAAAAAGTAACTAGTTGCTGGTGACGCGTAACGAATAACTAGTTACTGCCCAAGAACTTAACATGAATTGATATCATACATAACCAATAAACACGGAAGGTTAAATGTGTTGTTTAATAACGTGTTTCGCATTCCAGATGACACGGCTCCTCTAGGCAAAGTTTTATATAGTTATTGCTATCTTGATTGCGAGCAGAAGAAACTCAAGTAGAATTATCGCGCGGAAAAGCAAATACATACTATTATATTAACTTTGTCGAGGTGCGGAAAATTTCAGCCCAATTTTTTTGATGCAGTTTTGAGTCAGAATTCTCTTAACCTGTCGTTTAGTATCGTGGTAAAAGCGTGATAAAAGTGCAGCATCAGGAGCCCAGGCTAAGCCCTTTTGTTTGCCCAAAATGTTGGGGAACTTTCCACGCGGGATCAGCGTGCAGCCATGAACTCTGGCCAACAGAGATAAAAGAGGACGCTGCTGCACCGTCATACAAGCCAACACTCAGTTGGTAGGGGCGGATTACAGCGAACGGAGCTCTGGTGAATATCCGAGTGATTTATCCTTTAAGCCCTCGATACAAATCACAGTCAAATGAATGACAGCACGGTGTCATTGACAAAAAGGCTCGTAGGGGCTCACTTGGGCGCTGCTAATTTATTTGCTAGGGTTAACCGGGAACTGATGATACGTCGAGCGTGACAGTTAAGCCGGCTTAGTATACATAACAAGAAGACGACGTTTCTGACCATTTTTAGGGTCCTAAAAGTTTCGCGGCTTATTTACTCGCTGAATTAGCTTTCAGCAACAAACTCACGCTACATTATCTTTTTAAAGTGTCCGGATTGGACTGCATGGCGTGTCACAAACTAAATGTTAACCGAAACAAATTTTTCCGGGTAAAGCTTTGTTTTCTCAAGATGTGTCACAATGTGTCTCTGTGGGAACAGCGCCCTGTCTTTGTATTCCCTTGCCCCGGTCCTAGGTCTTTTAGCGCTGCTCCCACCAAACAAGTATGCACCACCAACTAGCCCAACTATACACTCTAAAAAAGCCCGTGCGCCTACTTTCCCGCACAACATTCGGAGAGCCAATCACCGCAGCTTACGGAGGCAGCTCAGCGAATGACGATGCCGAAACATATGTTTAGACCGAAAAACGCAGTCTGAGATGTGACATTAAGCAATGCAAAACGTCACGCTTGCATTGCTTAATGTCACAACTCAGATTGCTTGTTTTGGTCTAAATATATGTTTTGACATCGTCATTCGCAGAGCTGCCTCCGTAAGTTGTGGTGATTGGCTCTCCGAGTGTTCTGCGGGAAAGTAGGCGCACGGACTTCTTTAGAGTGTATACATGCCATGTCTCATAAATTCATAAGGCAAATATTGCAACATTTGTGGCTGTGAATGTGCCTCATGCATGCACTTTCGAATGTTCTGGTAGAGTTGAGTATCCCTTTAAGAGCTCTACATTCATCCATAAAAGCATTTAATCTGGCTATTTGCGATTGACTGAAATATAAAAAAGACAGAACAGACATTTCTCTTTTTAGGTTTTCATTTACAACGGATGGCAACAGCCGTTCTTACTCCTTCCCTAATTCTACTCCCTTTTAGGGAACATGTTTTGGATTGCTTTATTACAGTTTAAATTATTCCCACCCAATATATACTTTTGCAACCTACATAACGACCTCACGAATGAAGTTCTGAGTTTTCGGGGAATAATTATGGTATGTTAGCCGCTTTCATTTTAATTACTAAGGTGTAGGATTTCGAAGTCCGGGCAACATTGATGTCGCTTTCGGGGAAAAAATAAAGTGCAGAAAAAGCTAAGGTGTTGTCGCTGTCCATCGGCTTCCGAACGGACCACGCCAAACGTGGTCCATCTGATAGCCGAAGTTAATTTGATTTAATTTATTGCTTTCTCAGGGCCCGAATCCATTACAGAAGGGTATAGCAGGAAAAATAATTCAATAACAAAATACAAGTGACAGGTTGGGCACAATCACCAAAATATATTAATGTTGATGCCAGTCCTAACATTTTCAAGTCCGCTAAAGTGCAACTTGTCCCGGGAAGGAGGTTCCAGTCCTGGGTTGTAGGGTGGACGAAAGACGAACGTAACGTTGTTGTCATCAAATTTGGGAGTGATAGTCTGAGATGTGGGAGATATCAGTATTGTAGTATTGTAAAAGATGACGCAGTAACTGCAGTAGTTCAATCCTAATGCGCGCACTCACTCTCAAGGGGTTGCCACTTTTCCTTCGACAACATGGACCCCCTACGCCTTCGCAGTCATCCGGCGAGCTTGAAGACACCAAAGTAAAGGTTCGTGCATAACTCCGTGTAGCAGTCAATACCGTCAGCGTCGCCACCGACAAAGACGACGACGCTACTCGTTGGCACGTGCCCGATGGAACGTGGATTAATCAATGTTTTCACCTAAGCTCGGATTCGGTGGTCCCATCTCTTCCGTCGCCAACAATGAACGAACTACAATTTGGTGACCCGGACGTGATGATCGACTCCGAGCACCAACCATCCAGATGAACGTTCTCCACTGGTCCGGGACATGGCAATAGGGAGTTTTCGTAGATAGTTTTCGCCGACCCGCAACGCCCTCCGCAGCCCAATACGATAACCGGAACTCTACAGTCAAGGCTATCGGCGCGCCGGTGCTGTAGCAACTTCTTTGTGGCGGAGGGCTTAGTGGACGGGGAAACGCGGTCTACGAAAACTCTCTATTAGCTTGGCCTTTCGGATGATTTCGGGAGGCTCATCAACCACGGCCAGCCCATCCGGAGCCTCCACCGCCACCTCTGCCCCGTCGCGTCGGCTACCGGCATCTCTAGGCAACAGGCAGAAACCACCTAGCTTACCCCGCCTACTCGTCAAGTGTATTCGCGACTCCAACTAACTATAGGTGGCGCCACTCATTTTCAAAAATGGCGGTTATAGTGAGGGTCGGAATTGCGTGCCGCTGTTGAGCCTGTTTAGTGTGCTTGCTTCACTGAGCGACACAAATTATTTCTGGTAATACGAGGAAGCTAGGGTGTTATGGGCGCAGGTCACATCTTGACCCTGAAAACAAGAACGGTGTTTAGCGGAATATTTACGAAAGGATGCGCGTTTTAAGTCTGGAGCGAAACCGAAACTAACATCTATTTTGGATTTAATTTCTCGATATAAGCCTTAATTTCGGATTCTTTCATACCTCAAGATGTGTCTCACATCATAATAATTTAGTTAGAGAAGTTGTTCGCGGAAACTTTATATTGTGACATACATGTCCGATCCAGGCTGATATTTGTAGTTGTTGAAAAAATCAGTGCTGATATTTGTACGTTCTCGCTGCCTTTTCCCGCTCAGATACCTGTCATGGGAAATAATGAACTGCGGGCCTTTTAATGGGTTTTGGGGTCTTTAGATGATTAATATGTTTAACGTTATTCCCACCACAGGAATAAGAGAATTCCAATTTTTACAAATGTCCACAAAACGTATAAATTATTAAACGCTATTCTCACTGCAACCTCCCAAGACGGAATCCGAGTCAGACAGCTGAAGAGAGAGAGAGAGAGAGAGAGAGAGAGAGAGAGAGAGTAGAGAGAGAGAGAGTGTGTGTGTGTGTGTGTGTGTGTGTGTGTGTGTGTGTGTGTGTGTGTGTGTGTGTGTGTGTGTGTGTGTGTGTGTGTGTGTGTGTGTGTGTGTGTGTGTGTGTGTGTGTGTGTGTGTTGTGTGTGTGTGTGTGTGTGTGTGTGTGTGTGTGTGTGTGTGTGTGTGTGTTTATAGTAACGCGTGACGCATATGACTATATTATATTCAGTGTTTGACTGTTTGCCTATCTTGATAACGATGTCAAAGTTCTTCATATGCTATAAAGAAAACAAAGTTATACTTTTCTGGATAGACTAATATGGTCAAATGGCGTATTTTCGTGATCTTGGCGTTAATTGGGGGCATACATTGCCGCGATTGGTATTAATAATAATATTAAAATTCAGATATTGTAATACGTAATTTTTTAAGCGTTGCTTATGATCTAATTTAAAACGCGCGAACATACACGACAACCAAAAGTGTGCTAATTATCATCACTGGTGCCAATTGCAGCATTTTTAATTACCAAGTAATAAAAAATAGTCTAAAGTCAATGAAAACATTCTAGCTATTGTGAGAAATCCATGTACAATTGCATTAATTGTGGTTAAAGTATATTTTTCTATCAAAGTCGCGACTTTCGACAATCAGCAAAACGTAAATCGCCGCCAAAATTCTTCCAAACGAAATGCCCAAAAGATAAAAAAAATAATATTACTTATTAATTTTTTATAACATTTAGTTACTTTCATTTTTACGCTCCGTGGTTTTTTTCCCGTCTCAGCCTTTCCAGTTCGAAGGAACGCCTACTTGCTTGCACGTCTGATAACTGCAGCACGTTTCGTTGGCGTTGGAAGCCGGTGAAACAGTAGTGAGTTTTAGTATTGCGTATACGAGCGAAAGCAAGTGCTGTGTGTTTGCGTTAGCTCTTCGTGCTCCTCACTGCGCGTGCGCGGAGTCCAAAATTGCGGTCTTGGATGGCGCATGGCGATGAGGCGCACGCACAACGTGGGATTTGCAACTCTAACGCAAACGCACACCGCTTGCGTTTGCTTCTATGCGTAATACTAAAACTATCCAGTAAGGTACAATCCCATACCGGCTGCAGCACTACGTTGGGATAGTGAAGAGCGTTGTTTGCATTCGGAAATGACATTTCGCGAGCCATGATTGCGAGCAGTTCCGCCGTGCTCACTGAGCAGGAGAATCGGGGGACCCTCACTAGAGCGCTTCCCGTTTCCGCCGCGGGAGGGCGAGCGTCGAGCTGGAGACGCGATTACCGTTCCTTGGCATTTCCACCACTGCCGCAGTCCCTGGTGTTGCCCCGGCAGCCGTGCGTATCTGTGTGGCGTGGTGCTGGCCTGGAAAGGTCGCGTGCTGCCACAACATGTGGGGCGTTCCTCACTGTGCCACGCTGGGGCATGGCAATGCATGGCGCACCACACAGTTCCTAGTAAGGCACGCCCTTGACCGACCTGGGGCTCTTTATCACTGCTAGGTCAAGCATCTGCCTTCCACTCGGTGCGTCATCTCCGGAGATGAGACTGCACCGGTCCCGCAGCTTGGCCGCCATCTTCCCCATCTCCCCAGGTGACCGAGTGAAATAGAGCCCCCTAAACCTCGAAGCCACACCATAACCGGATCGCAGTTCCCGCTTTATGCTGCCTCCACTTCGGCTGACCTCAACTTTAACCACAACCTGTAAGGTCATCGACGCTGCATTCAGCGTCCACCGCTCTCTACCACGTCGTTCCTATAGCAGCACACGTTAACGGCAACAACGCCATTCCTCTGAGCCTCATCGGCTGCTGCTCACAGAATCGCTCGGTCTCCTGCAGCCTGCTACAGGCCTCCAGGAGACGTGTCTAGGGGGAAGCTATCTGTAGCAGTCAATACGTCAAGGACTATGGTCGGATTCGATTATCGATTATCGAAATTTGGCAGATCACACATAAGTGGAGCATTTCAACACGGTTTGCCATACCTATCTTTTATAAAAAACCAATCTTATGTTGAAATTTTTAGAAGAAAAATGGTACAGCAATAGCGGGTACCTTGCGTACGTACACCACGACACCAGAACCAGTACAACCGAAAATAAGCGCTGAATGGGGCATTACCCGAAATTAGATGCTTCGCATGCACGCAGCATCATCTCTTGCCGTTGCAAACGAACCGTGGCTCGTTTCACACCTCTGAACCCGAAAGTGATGCTTTTAGCTTCAGAGTTGTTTTGATTTCATTTTCGTTTCTTTCCTATTTCAATAGCACGTGCGCAAACGCAATTGCCTAATAGGACTGGTTCACCAAACTTGCATTTTGAATTCAGCTTGTTTTATTCGTAGTGATTCAGTATCTCTTGTCTAGTATTCACGAGATCATCAATAAAAACAAACGCCTAAATATTCGCAGTTTTTTTTTTCGCGTCTCGTACATAATTATTCGTGCAACTAGCACAAAGTTCGAAGCCGTCTAGTTTTGCCTCCCCGCACTGGTGTTCAAATATATTTGAGCGTGCGGGGAGGGCACGCCATTACGCTCCGCATTTACTTTTTAGACTCACCAATAATTTATCAAAACGTTCGTGTGGATTTTATGGAGTGAGATAGAGTACCTACTTGGGTTGGATGAAAATTATATATTAAGATTTAGGTGAAGTCACCAAAGTGGGGAACATTGACGTGAGAATAAATTGGCTTTCACTTGAAATGGAGTGCAACTCACTCCCTCTTGTCGACTGGTAGCCGCTAGAAAAATTTGCATGGCCCGAGATTCGATCCCGGTAACTTTCCAAGACTAACAGAGTGTTCTACCAACTGAGCTAACCTCGAGCTCTGACTGACTTCCAGATCCTGTTTAGTTCACTTGGTAGAGCGGTCGCTCATTTATGGTGGGCGCTTTTTAACGCCCACCAGCCGCCTAGAGAGAGCGAGCGTGGCTTCATATTACGGGACAGCCTATTAATTCTTACGCGGATGGAGAAAAATATAATATGTTTGGATCGATTTAAGTACATTTTACTGTCCTCTAGTGTTATCGCCTGTTCTAAGGTCCCTTTTGAAACAGAACCGGAAAAAATGAAAAATTAGATATTGATTCAAAGCTTTCCTTTTTATTTTATGTTTCTTTTCTGTATTTATTTATTTATGTGGCAATGATTAGTGGAAAGAGAGAAAATATATTATTTTGACTTGGTCGGTGCGAATGGCATGCCACGAGTTTTGTTCACTAGAAAAACGATAAACATTTCATGAGAAACTAAAGCAAGCGCTTGTTTACCAATAAGGTTTACTCGCAGTGGTTATGTACTGGCTATAATTAGGACCCCTTAATGTCCCGTGCCTGCAAACCTTATCGATAAGTTCCGTATTGCTAGGAGACCTTACATGGCGAAATTACTCATTTATAATTACGCACGGTTAACCACACGTTAGTTTCAAATTTTTAATTAGTTATGAGAACAAAAAAATATTAACAATGAATAAACCTATTGCAGCTGCGAAACACGACTTTATTTTGTTTTCTGGCTTATGATACAATATATTTTGATCCAAGCCAATGCCGATAAAAGCTACTCAATACCATATTCTTTCCTGAAACTGGGAGAGAATATGGATATCGTTTTCTGGTGTTGAAGGGTATATCAAATTAGAAACGAATATATCGTAATATGTTAGAATCCCGCTTTCAGGTGGGATTTGCTGTATTCGAGTCACACACAGCGAAGTCATTGCATGACACTAGCAAATGGTTGGGGCTATGAGACGAAGGCAAAACAGTACAGTTATTCTTACTTGTAGATTGTTCTTCGCAAAAAAAAAAAATATTTGTCCTGTCTAGTGAGTTATGTCATTTATTGTTTCCTCATTATAAAAACCGGTAGGCCCGTGAACCATTGTATTTTAAGATTCTACGGTTAAGCGTCAAACGTTGCGAAATACCATTGGCAAAAACTTTGCTTCGGCTAAGAAAACATGTTTGCCAGGATGTTCGTAATTTATGAGTTGTACTCTACAATAGACAGGTTTGAACGATTTGTTATGCGAAATGAGCACATTCTAAGAAAACATTTACAATAAAGCTTGTAAGAAATTCAGTGACAGCTGCTCTTAATGCAAGGCGCAATTAATGAGCGCCAGTTACATTGTTTTACAGAATAGGTACTTGTGAATTCACACCGGAATGTTAGTCTAGAGTGATTACATGCTACATTATCTTCAAACATTTAAGACCTGTGTTTATTGAGACAAGATAGATTTGTTTTTGAACATTTACATATTGAAAATGTGAATGACACATTCAGTTGTATTAACTTGGTGATACAGCGAGAGTTTATCAAGGGAGGCATGTTCGCGTCGCTTTACACATTTGTGCCTTGAGATTTTGGTTCAAAGCTTTCCTTCACATCGAAAGAAGACTCCTGGAAAGTGTTGACAAGAAATTTTGGAGTGTATTTATTAAACATGTGGTATATCAGCGCGAATATAGAAAGCTATGCCAGAAACACCACAGGTGCTCCAGCCTATTTGATTATTTTTGGGAGATTTACTGCTTTATATGTTAGGAACACGAGTGTAATACGCCTACTATAAAAATTGAAAAACAAAGAAAAATATTAGTTTCAATAATCTTAGTTTACTTTCTCTTTCGATGGACCTGGTGTCATTCAGTGGTCACCGGTGGTGCCGGCCATGGTGCCTACACCAGATTTTTGAATCGCGATATAATTGACAAGCATATAAATCAGTGCGCACCAGGTGGTACATGAAGTGGGTCCCACGTGGGCCCCATGCGGGCAGTGCGCTGGGGCAGCCTCTACAATAGCCCCTTTGATTCAACGACGATAAAACGTGGGCATGCCGATTTCGGTATGCCCATACAATACCCCCTCCCTGTATGTCCCACTTCGGTTATTTGAGGACCACGTAAGCGTGAATGTGAAAAACATAAGTCAACCCAACTTAGGCTGTCGACACAGTACCCCCACGGGTCCCACGTCGGCGAAACAAGTGCTCACGCAACTTGGTCTGCAAGTGAAATACCCCGTGAGCCCTACTTAGGCTGTATGGGGGCAGAGCTAGCATAGATTTGTGTCTCACGAGGGCAACGCGTGAGCTTGACTAACTTGGGCTACCATTGCAATGTTCCCATGAGTCCGGCCTCGGCTACGCGGGGGCAGAGTTAAAACATAGATGGGCGCCACGCGGGTACCGCGAGAACATGTCCAAATTGGTGCTGACTGCGCAATGCCCCTGTGGGTTTCACGTCGACTATGCGGGGGACGAGGTAGCACTCAGGTCGGCTCCACGGGGCACCACGCGGGAATGCACAACTTGATTTCTTTTGTTGTGCCCCCGTGGGTCCCCCTGCACTTCGCAGGGGCAGAGTTATAAAACAATGTGGGCTACAGAGGGACTAAGCTTGGGCGGTCGGTTTCACGTAGACACTTTGGGGGCAAGGTTGACAGAGATGTGGGCACCAAAAGAGAAAAGCGTGGCATGACTATCTTGGACTGCCTGTGCAATATTCCATATAGCACTTTCTACACACTAAACGAAAATATACCCTGATGGGAGTATAACGCTTGTCCTCTATCGCATTCCCATCTGGGAGTTTTTTTATACTCTGCGGGTTGGGAGTTCGGAGTTGACTCCCATGCAGGCCAGAGTTTTTTTGGGGGTGCAAGGAGGTAAGTACACAACTCCCATCAGTACGGGAGTCCGTTCGTGGACCAATGGGAGTATTTATTTACTTCCATAAAAGTGTTCCTAGGTGGACCCATGGGAGTATTCTTTCACATCCTTATGGGAGTTTTTACGTGGACTCACGGGAATATTCTTTTACATCCACCTGGGAGTCCTTACGTGGACCCACGGTAGTATTCTTTCACATCCTTATGGGAGTTTTTACGTGCATTTATTGGACAATTTTTTCACATCCATTTGGGAGTTTTTACGTGCATTTATGGGAGTATTCTTTCACATCCATTTGGGAGTTTTTACGTGCATTTATGAGACTATTTTTTCACATTCATATGGGAGTTCTTATGTGCACTTGTGGGACCATTCTTTCACATCCACATGGGAGTTTTTACGTGAATTTATGGGACTATTTTTTCACATCCATTTGGGAGTTGCTACGTGGGCCCACAGGAGACTTCTTTCACATCCTCCTGGGAGTTGTGTACCTACGGGAGTATTCCTTCGCATCCACCTAGAAGTTTTAACGGTGATTTCTGAGAGTATTTTCTTGCTGCCTTTAAGGGGTTTCTTCAAAGTCAGGAAGTGTGAAGAGAAAGGCATAAACAGGTAGCATCATGCACGAAATAAATTTATTTCACACATTAAGTACATTTCTTGCACACGTCGTGGCAAGAGCTCATGTTGCCTTGGGCACAAGCTGGCTTATACCCTGTCAGACGGTCATTTAAATGGCCTTCAGAGCAAACTCCTTAAAATATCTGCGAACATGCGAACACTGAAGGGCACAGGCAGAGCCGAGATCATGAGCTGATTCATCAATTTTTTGAAAAAGTTCATTCTGAAGGCCATTTAAATGCCCGTCTGACAGGGGTATTTATTACAGTATAGGGTACGCTAAGCTATCTGTGGTACACAAGCCTCGATCACTCTGTGGAAATTGACCAATTCCAGTACCTTCACCCACGGCTTCATGTAGCAGTCCCCAAAACCATGTTCAATGAAAGCCAGCAGCTTATCTGCCTTCTTCGCATATTGGATGTAGAAAATCCGGTAGGCGGCAATGAGATACGCTGCACCCTGATAGAGCCATACCATAAGTTCACAGGTTTTCCTTAATCAGACCTAAAATATTGAAATAAATTATTTCAAGCTTTACAGAATTCGATAAGACATAATATGATAGTCAGATTTTTCACCTCAACTTATTTATGTTAAACACCCTGACTGCTCCTTCTTAGACGTCGCAGCTTGCTCGTAACACCCTGACTGCTCCTTCTGAGATGTCGCAGCTTGCTCATTATCCGTGGTAGCGGCAGATGCAATTACTCTTCCTGCAATCAGTCCTCTGTTGGCCATTCTCTTCCCTGCATAGTGCTGGAAGGGACCTGTAACCAAAAGAGCACAAGCGTTTAAGTTAAATGTACTGACCATCAACAGAACAGATGTTTCCGACGTCATCGTATGAACCTTGCAAACCAGGCGGGGAGTGGACTTTTCTCAAAGTGAATTGAACACAGCTTCTTCAAAGCAATACCAATACTACCTATATTGAAAATATGGTAAAAGGGCAAAATGTTTTTAAAGAGATACTGCAACGAAATTGTAGTGCCTATTTTATTGTCTAAATGTCAATCACGTTCTGGCCATACCATGCCATGGAGACACAAATTTTTTGCTCAAAAATACACGAAAACTTTATTTAAAACTAATGTCTCAGCAGATCTCCCGATATGCATCGCGTTTGTGTCGTCTTCAGTCAAGGGTACAGGGGGCTGGCTTGGCTGTGAGCTCCGCCACCCTATGGCGTCAATGCACCACAAGCTGGCCATTCGAGTTGTCCTACCCCGCTCTCCGCAGGAGTTGAATAGGCACAGGAGAAAAAATTAATCCGGTTCAGCCAAGTTAGACAAGGCTGGGACGCACACAGCCTGCCCCCATGTTTCCGTGTAGCAGTGCTGCTTTTATGCGGTGTGATGCGACAGTTTTTGGTTTATTTAAATAATGTTTTGCAGTCTTTTTGAGCAAAAAAATTAGTGTCTCTGTGGTGTGGGCAGAACATGGTTGACATTTAGACAATAAAATTAGTGCTAAAAGTTTGTTGCAGTAACCCTTAAAAAAAGAAAGAACAAAGTACACCCTTATTTTTAACAGTTCATATCAAACATGTTTACAACTATCTACCCTTTTGTGCTAGTTTCATTTTCTATCGTTTCATGGTCTCGGTAACTTTAGGAGTAAGTGACAGTCCCGCAAAAATGTCATCAAGCATGTAAAAAAGTTCAAAGCCTGAAAAATTGACAGCGTACTGCAAGCTTTTGAAAAGTCCGACCAAACAAAACGACCTATGGCAAAAACTGTAGGATACCTGTATTGCTGAAATTGAAATCAATATACATTTCTAGCAATTTACTCCTACAAACTATAATTTTCTTCCCTCTCACACAATCACAAGGCGAAAGTAGCAAAAGCCCTTCCATTATCATAATTGTGTGCACTGCAAACATGCAAGTTATCAACTTTCTGAGAAACGTCTATAAAGGATAGTTCACATATACGGCACAGAGCTAAATCAACAGTAAAACAGTGCTGACTTGAACTTAACTTAGCACTGATACAGCAGTGTACCAGTGCCGGCTCATTAACAAAGAGCAAAATCAGCCCTTTTCCCAGCACTTGTTAATAGTACTGCTCTATCGTAAGGTTCCGCATCTGGGTGAAGCTTATCAAATCACCGCATAAAATGGCTTCGGAATGCATCACGCTACGATTTACTACAGAGGCGCCTAAAGGTAATGAAAGAATCGCAGAAAAAAATTTCAAAGAACAAACTTACCCAAGTAAAAAAAAAAGTAAAAAAAAATTGGTTTTGTCTATTTATGGCACCTGTGTGCTATATACGCACCCTTCGACTGGCACAAAAACCGACAGATGGCGGCAACGGCACACACGCCTTATGGCAGCTCAGTAGCTCCACGGTCACGGCAAAAGCACAACACATGTAGCTGAAATTATTCGATCAACCATCGGTTTGATTAGTTTTGTGTCCATTTAATGTGTTTTATTGGGAGTGAAAAGAAAATAATGTTCTGACAATTATAGCACCGAAAAGTGTGCACTTTTTATGACTCTAAAAGGTTGTCTGGTTTTGGTGCGACTGGGCGGCTGCTGAGCAGCGACGAGCCGCAGGGGCCGATGTTGCCATCCGTCGGTTATTGAGCAGGTCAGACGGTGCAGTTAGCAGACGGGCGCTATAGGTAGAAAAAAAAATAGTTATTTTTTTTACCTTTTACTTGAGTAAGTTTGTTCTTTGAACTTTTTATGCAATGATTCCACTACCTTCAAACACCTCCGTCGTAGATCGTAGCGTGATGCATCCCCCAACCGACTTATGCGGTCACTTTAAAGGCTTCACCCAGATTCAGAACCTTAAAGCGATGCTGAATCGAAATTTGGATTTCACAACATAAGGTAGCCAAAGTGTTCAATGGGGCGCCACAAACCCCGAAACACCACTCATAAAGCGATATTTCGAACGGATGGCTGTATTTTTGTAAAATAAGGATTCAGCTGAGTGAGGATCACGATGTCGCGTTCCCTGCAGGATAGTTTTCGTGTCCTCGCGGAGTCAAAGCGAGAAGAGGAGGAAACTAGAATCACGACGCCACGGGCCTTTTTGGCCATTGTTCAAGCGTGCTCTTCTTTCACAAAGATACGACCATCGGTTCGAGATACCGCTTTATGGGTTATGCTTTCGGGTTTATAGCGTCCCGCCTAGCGCTTCTGCATTGCTTTCTGAAATCAAAATTTTGCTTCAAGATGTACACCTAACAATTATATTTGGCACATATTGAACAAGGAATTACCTAACTTAAAGGGGCCCTCCAACAGTATTTGAGCGTCTACTTTTTTTGTGGTTTCTCCACGCTAGCGGTCCCGGAAACCAAGTGGACAACGAAAGAGTTTAAAAATATTAGCGCATCATATCTTAATTTGACAACCCGGAAACACCTCCTCCGACGGTGGCGCCGCGAAGTGCCGAATGCGCACGCATAACGGCGCTCCCTTTCACTATACGTCACATTCACTGGGTTTCGTGATTGGCGAGAGCCGTCCCAGAAATTTTGAAGCGAAATAAAGTATATCACACGTTAACCGTCATTATTTGTCTAACAAGTCGTTTTTATAGAGCTAATGAAGTTGCAAATTAAAGTTCAAAAAGGGCGAAAACAACGCCTCGTCGCTCGTGCGCGCCTCCCAGCGGCGGAGTACCTCCTACTCGCCGAGGTGGCTCCGCTGGCAGAGTTGCGGGAGACGAGCCTTCCGCGGCTGTCGAAGCGGACTGAGGCAGAGACGCGTCGCGGCGCTTGCGTGGTGTGCCCTCGTACGGCGCGACGCCCAGCTCCGCACTCCTTTGCAAGAATTCGGCGCTCGAAATCCGATAAGCCCGGTAAATTCATCGATGATGGCAACCCGATTCCAAAGCTACGATGGTTGCAGCGAGGCCTAATGGCCGACCGGGCCGACGGGCTATCAACCAAACACGCGTCCAATTAGCCGACCGCTTTGCTCCAATCGCTAAACTGTTTCATTTTACGTCATGAAGAGCAATGTTTTGCTTATTTGAAGTTGTTTTCTGCAATATTTAATTTGCTAATAACTCACAAAATATTGCGAATTTCTGTAATATTTTTTTCCTCGGTTTTCCTGCTTTCATGGAGCTCCGTTTCAGCGCGAACTTCAAACCAGTCAAAAATTGTTGGAGGGCCCCTTTAACAAATAATTTCAATTTTTTTAGTTGTAATATGACTGATTTCACAGGCCAGTTTGGCAAAGCCACTGCTGCCACAATGCATCGAGGGAACTTGGGTCTTTCTGCACGTGCCCCAACCTCGCTGGAGCTCTGTGCATGCAAAGCACGAGACGGCACGAGGTGTTTCAAGCACTGCCACCTGCCTCTTGTGAACTAAAATTACGGCGGCTACACACATGCACTGAACGGTAGGTGAGATCGGTCTATTTCACTAAAAATTAAAAATAAACAATGCAACAGGGCCTTATCAATCTTTTATGAGTCTTGATTGTTTCAAAAAGCAACATGTCCTCTATACTCTGTTTCATTATGGTAAGTTACAGCTCAAGAAGATAGGGCGAAGGGAAGGAAGGCCGGGAGGAGGAAGCAGACAAAATGCTGGAGAGGAGGAGGAAGTTCCCCTCTCCTCTCTAGCATTCCATCTGCTTCCTCCTCTCCTCTCCAGCATTGCGTCTGCTTCCTCTTCCCCGGCCTTCCTTTCCCTCGCCTTACCTTCTTGAGTTGTAACAGACTATAGTTACGTGGAGTACAGACGAAGGCAAAACCAGACGAGGAGAGAGAGCCCAAGCACTAGGAAGGCTGGGGAGGAGAGAAACCTACTCTCCTCTCTAACATTCCTAGTGCTCTCCCATTCTCCCCTCGCCCTCTTCTTCTGTCCCGCCTTCCTAGTACTTGCCCTTTTTTTTGCCTGGCATTGCTTTGCCTACACTGTACACAATTAGTGACGCGGACTATTAGCAATGTGCGCAACCAAAGTCGACACTGTGGTTGAGGTTTGCGATTCGCCGAACCATAGCTTCCTGTATACTGATAATGCTTACCCAATCGCCGGCCAACAGGAGGGAAATCCTGTGAATTACCTAACCCTCCCCCCCTCCCCCGCCCTCCTCTCTCTCTCCCGTGAACCTGGGGAAGGCGGAGATTTGGACGTAACTTGGGTTACGTCGGACGTAACGCTAGACACTTTGTGTTGGCGATGTTGTGGCAGTCACGAAAGTGATTGTGCCAGTGCCACTTCGCAGTAGGCAGTTACGTGGATATCTCAGGAATACGGTGCTGTTACAAGCGCCGTTACAAGCATCGAAAGTAGGCGATGCGATAATAATAATAATAATATTTATTCTGGCTCAGGACAGCCGCGACGTCGCAGAAAGGCCGATGGCCCATACCGTAAAGGTCTGCGACGCCGCACAATACAAGGTTGAACAGTCATGAATATGTACAGATGGCAACGCGTAATGGTGTGAAAATCGGATGAATACAAACAGACGGAAAATGGGGAAAGGGGGGGGGGGCAGAGGTCTATGGAAGCACACTTGAGGCCTGCCGGCAGAAAGCTCTAATGTCCTCAGGGTCGTCAGGAATGTCTCCAGTCAGCTCAGGGGGCAGAGAGCACCAATTCCTGGCTGCGCGCATCAAGCATGACTTGAGGAGACGTAGCGTACGTGCCAGGAGAGGCTGAATCTTTCCGGTGCGGGAGTTGAAGCGAGGAGCTTCTGAGGGCTTCATTGGAGTTCCCATCAGGTTGCAGAAGAGACGGATGGAAGCCACGTCTCTTCTGTGTTCAAGGCTGCGCCAGTTAGCTCCCTGTAGGAGGGCCGTCGTGGATATGTCTCTGTAGGGTGAGAGCGTGGAACGAGACACACTGCGCCTGTAGAGCGTGTAAGCAGCCCTGCGCTGCACACTCTCCAGGGCATGTTTGAGGGAATTCTGGGAGGGGCTCCACACAGATGAGCAAAACTCTAGGTGGGGTAGCACCAATCCCGTGTATAGGTGCCGGAAAGCGCTCGGTGGCAATGCCACGTGTGACATGAGTTACAAAGCCTAGTGACCGACGCGCCTTTGCCACAATGCCCCTTATGTGGCCTCCGAAGCTCAAATGGTTGTCGAAACTGACCCCCAGCAGGGTAGTGCTCTGGACCCGCTGAAGGGGAACAGAGCCCAAAACAAGGGGCGGGGGGGGTCAGGCTCTTTGTACCTATGGTGAGTGTCATTGTCACACTTTTCTTAGCGTTGAGTGGGAGAAGGTGGCTTATAGACCACATGTGGCAAGCATCTAGGTCGGCTTGAAGTTCGGGGTAGGACTGAGATGAGTTTAGGGCTTAATCAGTGTGAGGTCGTCAGCGTACAAAATTGCTGTGGAGCGCAGGACTTTCGTGACCCCATATGATGTAGATCGAGAACAGGGTGGGGCCAACTACACTACCCTGAGGGACACCCGAAAGAACAGCACGAGACGCTGATGCAGAGCCGGGGAACGACACGCGCTGTGTCCTCCCGGTGACCAGGCTAAGCAGCCATTGGAGCAGAGAACCCTTGATACCTGCCTCAATGAGTTTCTGACGCAGGAGTTGGTGATCAATGCGGTCGAATGCCTTCTCGAAATCCAGTTGCACCACTTCACAGGGCGTACGGTTGTCAAGAGACGCACTCGCAGTGTGGACCACGACACCCAGAGCTGTCTCGCAGCTCCTTCCGGGCCGAAACCCATGTTGGGCGTTTGACAAAATGCTGTTCTCCTCAAGGTGGCACAGGATCTTCTTGTTAACAATTCGCTCCAGGGTTGTGCAGACTACCGATGTTTTGGCGATCGGGCGGTAGGACTCAATGAGGTCAGTGCGCAGTCCACCCCCTTGTGGACAGGGGTGATGAATGCCTGTTTCCATGAGGAGGGAACAGAGCCTGCGTCTATAATCGTTTGAAGCATCCTAGTTAATACTGGCCCATGGTTGGGGCCTGAGAGCTTCAAGGGTGAGGGATGTATGGCATCTGGTCCGGGGCTCTGAAAAGGGTGGAGCTTTGATAGGGCATCTTCCAAGTCGCTTTCTGTAATGGTGATAGAGGGTAAGGAGCCTGTGGTTGTGCTCGAGGCTCCCTCGAGTGCTTCTTCTAGAGTTGTTGAAGCTGCCAGGGGAGTGCTGCCGCTGGACCAGAGTGAGGCGAAGTGGGCGCTGAAGAGCTCCGCTATTTCCGCAGGAAGACTGACTGGTTTGTTGTTATGGGTAAAGCAGGGGCTCAAGGATGTTTTACGCTGCCGCTTGACATAGGCCCAAAACCGCTTAGGCTGCTTGAAGACCAAGGCCGCAATGTCAGCTACATACTTCTGATGGGCTATATGGACAAGCCTTTTTATATCCTTCTGGAGGCGTTTGGCCTCTTCAAGGCAAGTCTGGGAGTTCTTCTTTTTGGCTTTCGCAAACAGCATCCGCTTTTGCCTTGAGAGACTGATTATCTCCTTTGTTATCCAAGGGGTTTTTCACTTTTTGTATGAGTGGGTCTGGGGGACGCATTCAATCTCTATGGCTGACATAAAGTCTAGCCAAGCCTCATACAAGGCGGTGCCGTCGCTCAAACACGAAGACGAGTCCGAGTGCGAAACAAGCGCCTCGCTATTTGCCAGGGAAAGGGGCGATAGGTTAAAGCATAACTCAGCAAGCCCACGGCAACAGTGGAACACTTCGTTCTGAACAAAGAAAACAGTTGTGCTTACCGGACGCTTGAACTTTCCGTAGCCCTCCTCGCTGCCAGCGAACGGCCACTGACTCGACGCGGCGTCTCCCAGATACCGTTTGACACTCTTGAACAAAGTACTAGTAAGAACAGTAAGAAACATTCGCAATTGAGGTTGTTAAAAGTAAAAAATGAGCCCGAACGTCAGAGCAACAACCGACGGCACCGACGAGCGCAAAGCTATGGACGCCGTGACAAGAAATGAACGGGAAGGTTTTTGTGGTAACTAGCGCCACCTGCCCTATGCACCCTGTTTCGGTTTCGGTTTCAAAACCGAAAATAGAAAATCGCTTTATCGGATACAAATATTACTTAAAAAAACACTAGAATCATCAGGAACCTTAATTTGAAAGGTATATTGGAGATAATTCTGTCTCGTTTTGGTACAAAATCGCTCTTTATCTTTTTTTTGCAAATGATGCCGTAATTTTGAACATAAATATTTTTGCACGTGATTAAATATAAAGATGGGCGACTTTAATTCACAGTATGATTTAAGTTGTTTGTGTGCCTAAATTTTGTTACTTTGCCTGTTGATATTTGACAAACATTCTTCGCCATATCGAAATAAAAGGGCACGGCGAGATTGATGCGTTTTCCACCCATCGCAGATAACACGCCAGCTCGTTGTCCTTCTTGAGCATTGCACGGCGATCCGGTAAGCAAACAGTTCGAAAGCAGTCTGCCAGTGCCGTAGCCAGGAAATGTTTTCATGAAATGTTTTCCTTTGCTCAAACCATTCAAAAATAAAATAAAAATTATTCAGGAAAGAAGAAAAGAAATTGCATAAACACACTTTTAGTTACTATTTGTTCTGTTTCTCAGGAGACAAAAATTGAACCTTTTTTATCTCGTTCTTCCGATATTTAAAGAGGGAACTTTAATGTGGAACAACGAAAGGACGCAATCATCAAATATAATAATGGGCTTTGAACCAAAAAAAGTCCAGTCAGGCTTGCAAAATATTCCGGTGCGTTCACTTCTCTGTGGAACGCTCGGATATCCAATGACTGAAAACCACGACAGAGTGCCAAAGAATAGCGAAGTTTAGAATACGATTAAACATAAAAACTGCAATACGCACCGGGGCAACGAGCAATGAGCAGGAACTATGAGCGTGACGCTCATTGTTCCTGCGCACACTCTTCAGAAATGATCGTGCTATGGTCATGTTTCGGGTTCTTTTCGTTCTTCGTTGTCGTTTTACGACGAAGTGGCAGAGAGAAGTAGCCGTTTCTATCTTTTTGTGGGGTCTGAACATTTAGTGGAAGCCGCCGTCGGTCGATAGAAAGAAGCGAGAGGACCCTTTCGGGGCTGTCTTGGACGTTCCCGTGAATGTTCAGAAGCGCAACCCCTATACTCCGTTCACCCTTAGCTGAGACTAACAGCTCCGTCTTCAGCGCGAGCTTTCTGCCCTTGCTGACACAAGCTTGAACGCGAAGGCGCGCACAAACAAAGCCCAGCGGCAGCCAGCGAGCTCGCGCTGAAGGCGGAGCTTCTGGTCTGAGCTTAGAATGGAGTAGCAAGCGCGCCTGGGACGTTGAAGCTCTCAGGCACGTCTCAGGTATTGCTTCCGTCTTCGGAGTCTCGAGAACGAACGTTCCGCCTCAGCGGTGCTAACGGGCATGGTGGCCAGAATTTGCAGCAGGCGGTTTACAATAGAGCACAAGACCTGGGGACCAAGGCAAGTTGTGTCTACCGCCGAGACGCGCTAAGCGGTGCGGTCGCTTCACATCTGTGTCCAAACCAGAACTTCCTCAGACAGTTTGTTTAAGGCCACGGTCCCACTGAATGTGGCAGTTTAGGTACTTTTTGGCAGGTCATTACTCATCTCCTTTTAAATACTGTTTTGTGGGATTGATGTCATTCGAAAGCGCAATGCAATCCTCTTTCATTTGATATTATGTATGTATTGGTTTATACTGTTCATGCGCATTTGTAGCGTTGCGAATATGATGGCGCGGACCCTCACTTGCTCCGCTGGTTCATGTTTTATGAACGATTCATTAAAGATAACACGGTTCCAATAGAGCAGTTTTGTTAAGATGATGTCGGAGCAGAATGTAACGATATACTTTTTTGGTATTTGCACTACTTTGTTTTTTTCAGCTCTCTAAATATTGCCCTAAAATTGACATTTTTCAGCACAAATATGTTTTTAATGACAAGCGCTAGGGCAATGAAATTAGCTACAGATGTAGTGCTTATAATTGGTAATATGCAAAAAAAAATATAATGTTGTGTAAAATTTTTTTGTTTAGATATTCTATATCAAACGTAGCACTTTTTTGTGCTTCGAGTCATGGTAATTCAAATGCCGCTGAGTAAATAATTAAACTATGGTAAAATCTTTTATAACATTTAGAACTACAATAGTTGCCCAAGAGGTGGACGGTGGCTTTTTCTATTTTCAAAGTCATAACGCTCCGGGAGCCCTTCAAACTTACCTGTTTTTGACGCACATCTTTTTTGGACATCAAACAGACTTATTGGCATCTAATAACATTTATTGTATGGAATAGATATACATTGCGATGTATTCGATTTTCCCAATGATCTTGCTTTGGTTTCTTGATAGTTGTAGAGCTTAGCTAATTTTAAAAACAATTAAAAACTGTTTGGGTGTTTTGTTGCTCTACCTGGCGGATGGCAGACAAAACTGCTGATTTCTAAGTTCAAAAAAATTTTCGAGGGCGGCGTTGGCGTCTGTATCATCATCAATCTCCGTGTCGTTTTACCTTCACATTTAGAAAATATATTTGAAGATTTACTATCGATAAATGAACGGTTTAAGTACTGGGTCAGGTTAATAAATCTAAGACAAATAATTACACAAGTGTAGCGTGATATAAAGTGTTCATTATTCGATATAATTGAAATCAATAAACGATAAAGACGAAGAGGGAAAGAATACACCCGAGTTCACTTCATGCCTATAGAGTCACTAAATGAGCTGCGCTTAAAGTATCGGCACTCCGTTCCCCAAAATTGTTTTGGGCGCCACCATTTTGGGTCTTGTGCAGAGCAAACGCAACTGCCGATCGTCATGATCCAAAAGTGCGACTTCCTCTGCATTAGATGCGGTGCTAGGAAGCTGATGCAATATTGCTATGCTCTGTCGCGGGTTGTTTAAACATTCGTGGAGGACGGAAAAGCGTTTCCTGTGATTTTAGATAAAGCTTCAGATAACTGGCAACCATGATTTTAAGCCACACTATGGCCAAGTGTCGTTACTGTGAAGCGTAGCTAATTTACTGGCACTAGCGGGAACAATGAGGAAGAGACAGGTGCCAAAAGGTAGTGGCTTGTTGAATCCACGGGGCTCACGTCATGGCCCCTCCAAGTTTTAAAAGCTTCTTGAACAAGGGCATGAATACTGTCATTAAATAAGCTACGCTTCAGAGTAGCAACACTTGGCCATATTGTGGCTTAAAATCATGGTTGCCAGTTATTTGAAGCTGTATCTGAAATCACAGGAAACGATTTTCCGTCCTCCACTTTAAACAGTTTGCGACAAAGCAAAGCAATATTACATAAGCTTCCTAACACCGAATCTAATGCTGAGGAAGTCGCAATTTTGAATCATGACGATCGGCAGTTGCGCCTGCTCTGCACAAGAACCAAAATGGCGGCGCCACACACTGTCAGGAAGAGAGTGCCGATACTCTAAGCGCAGCTCATTTATTGGCCCTACTTCCCGCGAACCTCCTTTCCCTGACTGAAACTGAAACTAAATATGAATAATACACCATTATTATAGCTTATTTACTTTTAACCACCTACACATAATGAGAGGAGGAAGCGGCCGGGTAGGAGAAACGCGGGTTTTATGTGCGACTGTTCTAATCAACGTCAGTTCTAACCGTCTCAAAAGAGAGAACGCGCGAGCTTGCGCTGGTTAAAAAAAAGGCGGTCCAAAGAAAGAGGCGGCACGCTGTGTTATTTGTGATTGTGCGTCTAATTGCAAATTGTTGTGTGTATGTTTATACAGCCGGAAGTTAGTCTGCCTTAGTGGGCGTCTGGTGACACAGGTGTAGATGAGCAATTCAGCCAGTGCGGTACAACCGCACGGCGGTATGATGCTCTTCCAGATCGAAATGGGCAGGGGCGGGGTGGTTCTGCAGCGCGAGCTTCCGCTTTACGTGCTCCGAGCTGGTGTTCGCTAGACATGCACTCGGCCACCGATCGCCCCCCCCCCCCCTTATATAGGTATTTGAAGATCGACGATGGACGTCGATCGTCTCGAGGTAATGTAACGTAATAACATTATATAAATAATAAAAATATTGAAGAATTGAACGACTCAATTTTTCAATTCTTGGATTGTAATATGGCGGTAGCCTATTGTACTTACTGTTGATGAAGAGCAATATGAGGCGACGAGGTAATGATTAAATTATCAGGCTCTATAAGGACGACGATATTCGTGGGTGTCGAACCACAACGTACTGTGCCAGTCTTGTTTCAAGTATCGTGTACCCAAAGACCTTTCTTCACCCGCAACAGAATATGGTAGAATCAATGAGGATGCTGCTTTACAACTGCACGTGGAACACGAAAAATGCAATGTGCAGAAGTGCGGCTTATTCGTTAATATGAAGGACGGATTTTTAGCAGCATTCCCTGATTGACTACTTGGAACAAATGGCCTCGTTGACGTAAAGTGTCCCCGTTCCAAAAGATTCTTGAAGCCTACTGAAACCGCAATGGAGTATGAGGCGTAAAATAAGAAAAAGGAGCCTGGTGTGAAAGGTCCAAATCACCACCATAGAATCTACTACCAAATACAAGGGCGGTTACACAATACACAAAGAGAGTTTTGTGATTTCGTTATATTTACACTCAAGGGCATTGATATCCAACGTATTCAGAGGGATGACACCTTCTTGTCAACCAACATAGAGCCTTTTCTACTCAAGTTTTACATGGAAGGCCCGACTTCCGCTGAAATTCCTCACCTAGACGAGTTGTCCGACCGAATAATCTGCCATTACTCGCGATCTGGGAATCTCTCGGTCTTCATTCATGGCCATATTATCATGAGATAGAGTAGTGTGGCTCTTCGTCCGCCGAACATTGCTTCGGCGGGTGTTTTTACCGTGTAAGATGAGACTGTCGCGTGCTGCTGGAACAAGAACATGGCGATTTTTCACTGAACTGCTTCTTCCGTAAGCTTCAAGAGGGCTTTTTTCGTTTCGCACACCATCTGTTCTGCTTGCCCGTTAGTTGCAGGATGGTATGGTGCACTAATGTGATGCCTGATGCCTTTTTTTTTTGGGGGGGGGGGGGGCTTGTTTATTTTGTTTGAAGCAAGATTTGGCGCGTTATCAGAGAAAAGTATTTTCGGTGGGGCAAAAGTAGGGAAAAGAGAGCGTAGAACGTCAATGACGCGTTTGTACGTCCTGGCAGGCATCGTGTGAACTTCCAACCACTTAGAGTACGCATCGACCATGACTCCGCAGATGCGGATACGTTTCGCTACCCACAGACTGAATAGTGGATCGTTTTCAGTTACAGTTCATGATGGCGCTGGACTCGAGGAAGCCTTCGACTCTTTCCACAAAGTTAGCCCGAGGTGCCAGCACTTTTGTCGAAAGCGGTAAGTGTTCGAAACGTCGACGACGTCGGTAGCCACGTGCTGTGCTTGACACTGGACGCTTACCATTCGCTGAGAAGAAACTTGCTTGTTCATCTGCCACGAGTCGTCCGATATAAGGTCATCACCGCTACTCCATCTCCCGACAAAGCAGGTCGTCATTGTCCGTATGTCCATAGTTAGCAATCACGTGAACTTATAAATTCCCATAGGGCTGTGCGGCTGAAGTTTCGCCGCGCATACGCAGCGCCACTCCTCCCCTGGCGAGGCGCGCCCATACTTGATAGAAGTACGAGGAGCAGACGACGCGGGAGGCTGCATGGTGCGCTGGTCGTGCTGGCCTCGTGCTTCGTAAAGTAATGTACCGAATCCAAAAGGTACCCAAATGTCACAGCATCGTATTAAACAGAAAGGTATCCACCTCCCGAAAAGTTTTGTTTGATTCCTGGGAGGTGATTCAAGAAAGATCGCCAGAAGCATGAATCGCCAGCTGTGCGGAGGACAGGTTTAATTATTGTGTCTCTATTTTGTCGCGTGATTCAGTAATGCAGCTACGCTTCCTTGTCATATTAATAGGGACTTTTCGTGGGTCAGACGCGAGAGCATGCAGGAGTTTTGCGTCGCTTGGGGGCGGAATGAGCTGGCGCCCGTGGTGCCCGCAATCCGACACTTGCGTTCTACGATAAGTCCCCAATATAATAGCTACGATGGTTCCCCATGGCTGTCTACAAACGAAACCCGAATATGCAGTTACCATTTTTTTTAATAAAAGACTAAATTTGAGAACCAAGCTCACTTTGCTTACCCGCCCATTTTGTTCCCCGATGTTAACAAGAGAAAGCGGGTAAGCGGCAACAAACTTGGTGAAAAATTAGGCAGATAATCGTAGCCCCTATTGCGTACTTACTTGAACGCATAATTGAAAAGAAATTGACGGCTGTATTCTAGTTTTTCTATATATTATTAAAATGGTGTAGTTAGCCCACAACAGGTATAATTACTTCCTAAGGGCCTCACAAAATTAGAAACTAGAACATCCCTGGGTCGACCGCGTGTTGGCAATGTTAGATGTTCCTAATGTAATAGCTAATATGGTTCCCCGTGGGTGTCGACAAAATAAACCTGATTATGCCGTTACTATTTTTTAAACAAGTTTAAATTTGAGAACCCAGCTCACCTTGCTTACTTGTCAATTTTTCATTTTGATGAATTAGTGGAGACTGGGTCGAGAAAACTAGAAACATCAATCGTGGACAGAAAGAGGTATCTCTCATACACGGTTGATATTTTTAGTTATTTTGCCCCAGTCTCGGGAAATTCATCCAAATTGTTAATATACACACCAGCTCGCCTGCGCTCTCACAGTAATTTCTATCAATTTTGTTCTCTGATGCTTACAAGAGAAGGCGATCGTAAGCAGTGAAAGACATGAGGGCAAATGAGGCAGATAATCATAGCCCGTATTGCGCACTGACTTGAGCGCATAGTTGAAAAGAGATTTACACTGACGGCTGTACTCTAGTTCTTTTTTTAATATTATTAAAATGATGTAGTTATCCTACATCAGGCATAATTACTTTACAAGGAACTCTAAAACATCCCGGACGAACCCGGACATTCCTCGGTCAACCAATAAGAGTGTGTTGGCAATGTTAGATGTATAAATTGAACAGTGTTTAAACCGGAACAGTGTTCAAAATTATCATTCTGCGGTCACATAAAAATAAGTTAAAAAAAGGTGAGGCTTTACAACGCAAATGCAAGTCGATTAGAGATCACTCTCTTCACTAATAAAATTATAAGTGGGTTGTTGACGCACGTACATGAATTGCGATTCTACCGCTTTGACGACAGCGACAGATGCGCGCAAACACAGCAAGGTGTTGCGGCGTATAGTAATGTTTTTTTTGTTTTTTTTTTGCTGTTGGACTTGCTCAAAATAAAAGCGGCGGCCTTATTGACGTACCATTTCGGTTTTTTTTATTATAACTTGACCCAGTGTTGCGATCAGGCTGTACGTGCCTCGTCATTAACTTCATTCGGATGAATTAGAACAGGCGCGGCATGCTTCCAGCAGCCGGTAACTCCGAGTTTCTAAGAAAACTGACCCGAGTTCAAGGAGTGTATGCGACGGCGCAGCTGTGCGCGAAAAGACAATTTAAACAACATTGCATTCTCATCTTTGTCCGAATAGCCCTGACTTTGAAGAGCTAGCGAAACCATAAAGAAAAAGAGCATTTATCTCGAGGCGGATGTTACAGTCGACGCTGTCTTGCACTTTCGAGACACACTTCGCAATCGACTAATGTTCTTATGCCTGGATTATCTGCTCCACCCCGGAGACCTGACACACAGGCAACCTTTCTTTGCGGAGATTCGCCTCCCTAAAAAATGATCACAGCTTTTTAACGGACAGAAAGCTTCAACGCGGTGCCCGCCATTGCAACTGGCACTGCGATGGGACGAGCGTACGGCTAAGTAGGGCGAATTTGGGCCACGGCGCGGCGCCACTGGTATCGCTCCAGCGCGCCCCCTGGCCCAGCCGAACGGTCCCATACGCTCATAACTTGCCGTCGCTAAACGCCGTTCATTCATAGCGTCTTCATTGCAAATAAACGTCTTCCTATTTATTCTGATGGTTTTCATCATACTCCTCCTAAGCTGTACTTACAACATTATATGTGTTGGTACTTCCGAAAATATTGCAACGGCGTTTGTTTTCTGGGAACTATAATGTAACAACCTTTACAAAATCTTCCGGATCCCGTGAAACAGAATATTTCGTTATGTCACTTTTCGGTCGTCATTATAGTGGTGAGGTAAGTACCGTAAATTGCGAAGCAGTTTACTTGATGTTCGCTTCCACTTTTGTCTTGGAAGATTGAGTCTACTGAGCGGGCATTCCAGCAGAAGAAGTTTTCATTGAAAGAATATTGACACGTCAATCAACAATTGATTTCTTCTTGGTAAGATTTATTGCGAAAGCCCGTGACAACCGCCGAACCACATCTCCCTATATCAGAGAACAATTTATACAAAGCATGACATTCTCGCATACATGCGTTTGCTGGGCCACGCTATTGAGCCAGCTGACAGCTGGCAGCGGCGCGAGCAAGGCCACGAGGGGAACGTGATGGTGCTCGAGCCATCCCACCATGAACCAATGTTTCGCCACCCCACGGGTGCGTGTCGCCATCTATCGGTTGAACTAACGCCTTGTTCAAGATGGCTGCCGTGGGACCGCAGCCTTAACTGAAACGAATGTTCCGTACAGGCTGGTGATTTGCCCAAAACCGAGGACTGCGACATTGAAACCGACGTCGTTGGCCATGACATCGCTTTCGCCTAGGGCGGACGATGCTGCCTGACGTGAATGTGCCGACTCTGTTGGAGACGTTGATGGCACGCTTGAAGTTGTAGGTCAATAATTATTCTTGAAAAAAGCGTCAAGCGACAGCTTTGGCTATTGAACTAATTTTTGAGAGTCTATATACGTAAAGGAACTTTCACGACTCACGTGTTGAACGCAAGATTTTAAACATCACCCCTGCAGCGATTAAAGAAGTAAACTAGGCACGCTTTGAAACCAAAAGAATTATGAGCATTCCAAAGTTGCTTCCACGGTGCATATGCTGCCGCCTTTTTTTTTTTTTCTTACGTTTTGGTTGATGTATTACTGAAACTAAAGGAGTACAGGCGAATAACCCCAAAAACAAATAAAAAACGGGACGAAAAAGAAAAAAAAGCTAATCAGTTTGTTATTTTGTCGTCCTGTTTGTAGGGTTGTGGGGTTTGCAAAGTCAGAGTATTGCTATTTTGAAATTTTGTTTCGCTGCCCTGACAGTGGCGTGGAGTCCTTGAGACTCAAAGAGCAGGGGAACTTTAGTCAAGCTGCCTGGATTTTCCGAGGCGAGGCCAGCGTCCTTCGAGGTCAGGATTTCGCGGCTTATGTGACGTCAGGAGCGGAGTCATTCGCACCTGCGAGCCTGAAGAAAAGCTTCGGTTACTAATAACACGGTCGAGTTCGGCGAGAGCTCTTCGGAGAGCCGGAGCCGGACTTGTATTTCTCACGCTCACGCAGTCCACGGACAGTGTTGTCATCTTTGTTTTGCTTTGGAATGTTGTGGGTCCGGCCCCTCGCCGTAGTGGGTTGTCGAACAGAAAGAGAAGCACATAAAACTTTTAAAGCCTTCACAAAAAAAAAAAAAACTGGCAATGGAAAAGGGGAAGAGGAAAACCATGAAATTTCGGGGGTGTTTCGACCCTTGACCAGCCCGCTCCCGACGAGCTGCCACTTTGCGCATGCGCATCTTCGTGGCAACCGCGTCGTAACAGTTGCGTCGTCTTTACACGTACCGCACGTTGGCTTCCCAGTCGGTACCTTTTCGTTCTCGTGGTTTGGTCACGCTTCAAAACAACGATTCGGGGCAGTGGTTAGCAGTTCAAAAACAAACAAATGTTGGGGGATGACGAGTGCAGACCAGCATTTATTTTCTCCAAAATCTCACACAAATGTGACAAAACACAAATCACACTATCGCGTTTGTCGAAGCTAGCTGCTTGGCAGATTTGCCGGAGTCGTGCCAGGCGACTCTGGTGATACCGCCGGAATGCTTCGATGAAATCGATATTCCACAGCGACCGCTTTCTGCCAGAAGGCCAGTCTGTTATCAAAATAGTAGGCTTTCACCACGCCGATCAAGATACTGACACCGAAGAGAGCAGACGAAGCCTAATTACCCAATGTACGCGTTTGAAATTGTAGCGCACTTCACAGAACCTTTACGAACAATGCGAAATTCAGTCCCACTTTCATCGCGTACCGTTACTATCGTTTACCTAGCCGAGACACTCCAGATGAAAATTTCTGGCCGGCAAATGGTTCAAATGTTTCGCTGGGTCCACCGTTCTCGTACATTCGATGACGCTTGTTTCGATCGGAACGGCGGCCAATGCGAACGACTAGCACATAATAAAGTGTAGCACACACATTAGGTCATACTTAATTCTAATGAACTCTACCTTTGGCGCGTCACGAAGCTTCCCGCTTTTGCCGGCACCTCACCAACCACCACCGGCTGTTAGGCCTATGGGCCCGAGCTCGTTAGAGATAGGCCTAACGGCGGTAGCACATCCTCGGAGCAGTCCACGTCCACGCGCACAATCGCCCAGTCGAGCGCACGAACGTTAAATATGCACACCAGCACGGGAAAACGTGGACAGCAGACGACACACGGCAAGAACGGCAGGTTCAGATCGCAGAAATGAGCGCCCCGAGCACCACACTGGCCCCAGCTGCCCCGAATTCCCGAATGGGGCGCTCGCGCGTGGGCTTCTGGGTAGTCACCGCCGTCGGGCAGCGCTCTCCGCTTGTCGACAACGCGAATAGAGCATTCTTGGCGGCATCATGCAGTGTTCGCGCTCGTCACTACGGGTGCACAAAAATTGAGAAAGCTGCCACGCGCCACCGACCTGTACGCACCCGAACTCGAGTAAACCAAGAAAACACAAGCTACGTATCCATCCGTGGATCGCGCCGTGTTTATTTATTTTTTCCTGCTGTGGCTTGGAATCGGGCAGAAATTTGGCCCCGCCAGGTACGGACGCAGGTATTTCCAGAGAGGGGGAAGGGGGGGGGGGGGGAGCGGTCAGCGTATCAGTTGTTTTTTTAGAACACCTCTCACCCCTCCCCCCCCCCCTTTTTTTTGGTTTCCCAGCCCTACATTTTTACGCATGCACAAATCAAGAGGGGATCAGAACATCCGGACAGACCCCCCACGCACACACACACCCCTTAATCCGCCACTGGGCCCCACCAACGGCTCGCTTATCCTTTTGAGATTACGTGAAAGCTTTTTCGGGAGGTCGTTGGCTGTGTTTTTCGTGAAAACCCAGGGAGATGCAGACGAGCGTTTTTCGGCCCTGTTCAGACGTCGAATCCATTTCACGAAACTCGTTTCGCGAGTCAAGATGCGCCAGAAAAATGCATCGTGTGAAAGGCCTTAAAACAACACACAATGGTTGCACTACACTTGCGTCTGCCCGAAAAGAACTGGACTGTCTTCTGCTTCCCCATAGTACCCTCAACCTTTAGGTATTCGCAGATTGAACGAAAAGTTCGTATTTTGTGATTGGTTTTCACTGATGTAATATTTGGTGTTCACCGGCGTCGGAATTTCGGACAAAAACCATCCCCAAAACGCTTTGGACCCATTATAACGTCCTCTCCCACGACGGGAAACCCGTTGGTGCCAGAGCCGGGACTGGGCGGGACGGGGGAAACGTCGGCTGCGTCAATGGCGGCCGATCTCCCGCAGACGGGTGGACGGATGGGAGTATTTTCAACTCCCATTTCGTCTTGCGGCGTGTTGACGCACAAGAACTCCAGTTTAAAATGGGAGTCAAATCAGGTGATGTCGCTTTTATACCCCGTCCCTTAGCAACCAGAGTAAAGTGGTGGTTTCTAGTTTCTATACTCCCATGTGCGGGAGTGAATGCTTTAGGCTTGGGAGTTTAATCGGCATCTGATTCTTTAAAACTCCCATCCGGGCTACTTCTCGTTTACAGTGTACTGATGTTGTGAATAAAACGTGCACGTACTCGAAATGTAAAGTGGGTTATCGGTTTAGTTTGTTACAAATCACTAAAATTTGTAATATAAGGCGCGCAAGAGAAATTCTTTGTTTGCAGAACTTCATTACTAAATTACTACTCAGCATGTAGGTTGACAAGACAGTATTACGTGGGGTGGAATTATTTACTCAGAGATTTGAATTTGAAGGTGTCGGAAGGTCGTTATGGGTTCTAAGGTTTGGTGTGTGGACTGATCTAGCCTATTATGTATATCCATTACATGCCTAACATGTATTATATCAGTATGTGCACACTATTCTATTTCGTACACGTGAAATTACCCATTTTGTCATGGTATTACTCAAGATGTTTCAATCATTTATGAAAGAATCCACATCTAAATAACTATCAAATGGACATAATTTATTTAGTGGGAGTACGGGGAAAGAGATGCGTTAACACTGCCAAACCACGCATTGTAGAGGAATTATAAATTTTTCACAGATCGTACATCGTCTGGAGAATAGCCCAACTAATATTTTTCTCACTTTGATTATTTGATTTAAAAATATCAGTTCTGAATTAGGGTTTTTATCTTCGAACACTGAATGCACATCGAGTTAAGTGCACTGTGCAGCTTTCAAGTGGTGTGGCCGCCTCACGAGTTCCGTTTTATAGCTAATGGCTTAATCACTCGTTTCGTTCGAACGGTGTCTCCAGTTCATAATTTGTCTTCTACATATGACTAAATTAACTTTGGGTAACATTTAGCTTATGTATAGGAAGGGCATAGATGGGTTCGCGTCTCAAAAACACATATTTGCGTGAAATATTATGTATGTATAGTAAAATAAAAACTACTTTTACTTACACTAGTTCTCTAAAAAAAGCCAGTGCGTCTACTTTCTCACACAACACCCGCAAAGTCAATCACCGCAACTTACGGAGGCAGCACAGCGAATGACGTATGGCAATGGATATGTTTAGACCAGAAATGCAGTCTGAGTTGTGACATGGAGCAATGCAAGCGTGACGTTTTGCATCGCTTAAAGTTACAACTCAGTGTGCGTTTTTTGGTCTAAACATATATTTCGGCATCGCCATTCGCTGAGCTGCTTCCGTAAGTTGCAGCGATTAACTCTGCGAGTGGTTTACGGGAAAGTAAAAGCACTAGCTTTTTTACGGTGCATCAACATACCGTGCACTTCAGCGAAAAAAACAAAAATGGCAAGACGCTTGGCATATAACCCTTCTTCTTATTTCAATAGTATCCGTGTCACACTGAGAAAACACTGCCGCGACATCACACAATGTTATTTAAGAGTCAGTTAACGTGTTCGTTCACTGTGTCACAGTCCTGTCCCATTGAAGTTAGAGTAACGCAACATAAACTACAGCGTCCAGTTTTATAAAAATGAGAGTTTTTGAAAAATAAAACAATAAACCATCTGTCTTGAGAAACAGCGCGTTACCTAATACAATTAGATTTAGTTTTTAAAATATTTTATCCAAAAGGCAGCATCATAAACACTGGTCCTTGATAACCCACTGTGATGAGCACGCTAGGATAGTCCTCTTAATGTTATCTTTATATAATTATCAAAACATATTGTTAGAAACATTGAAGCTGTTAGCTTCACTGGTAATAAAATGCCAGCAATATTGAAATCGCATCACTGCTAAACAAAAATTATAATCACGCACCTGCTCGGTCATTGCAAATAGTTAAACGTATGCAAGAAAGCTTGTTTCTCGAGGAGACGTTTAATGAATTAAATGTTTAATCTCCCTCAACCAGACAGTTAAAAAACGTTTCGAAACCACAGGCATACTATGCGAGGGCAAATGTCACTCCTGGAAAATGCTTGTTATCTAGATCACAGATACTGCTTACCTCTCAGTCGCAGTTGGTCTATAATGTCATCTCGTTTTTTTATAATGTCAGAAACATATTTGATTTGTTTAATAACGTTGATGAATGTCATAAAGTAGTTATTTGCGAACCGTCGAATACATCTACACATTGCAGTAGCATACTCCAACGAAACGTCCCCACGCACAAACAGAGATGAATGAACAAACAGAATGGATTGTTTTCGTGCCCTCCGCGCACTGTTAAATTTTGATGGCCCATTAAGCATCTCGTGTGTGATATATATATATATATATATATATATATATATATATATATATATATATATATAAACAGAGTAGGAGTTTGTTATTAACGTGCAGTAAAGACAAGCCACGTATACATTTATATAAAAATGTACATGCTCAGATTAAAAGCCGGGCGTCCTGAATTCGTGTTTTATTGAAACTTGCAAGCAGAATAGACACCCAGCATTTATAATGCCAAAGGAAACTGGAGGAAAACATCCTATGGATCGGCGTGTGTTAGACAAGGCGTTTAGACGTAGAGATCTCCTAATCCCCTTATTGTGCCGATATATTTTTAGCTCTGAATCTGAAAGCTACAATCGTTCGCGGAAAATCCCTTGGTTTGGGGCACTAATCTCATAATACCGCTGTCAACCTGATGCGACACCAGCAACAAAAAGAAGATTAAGAGAAAGACATCTCTCCTAGATTAGAAACATGCAGCCCCCAGGGAAGCTTCAGTTCTTCAACAAGACCTTGGGCTGGTAGGGCCGTTTTATTTACTGGTTTACAGCTATTGAATTTCAGAAGAAACAAAACTGCTACCACAATAATATTCGTGTGTATGGCCGACTGATAATTCACCTTGCAGATATTCCCAAAGCTTGAAAATTGTATCCTTTTAAAAAAAAGGGTAACTTTTATAAAAACATAAAATAAGAACTAAAGTGCTTGACTTAAGTAATGAGAAACGTCAATATGTCTTGTGCAATGAATGCGAATACAATGAAGGCAATGAATGGGAATTAACTCCAAACCGAAACTAAGCGGACTAAGAGCGCCTGTGATGTCGACCTCTTTGTCTATTCCCGGTTCAGCAATCGAAGCCTATTGCGATAGGGCCTCTTTTGCTTGTATAGTGTCGCTTTAAATCCGTGTTAAAGGGTGATAGTCCACACCGCGTTGTGCCCAGAATAAAATATAAATCAAAAATTTAAGGCGTCGCTTGCTTTTTTTATTACAATTCTCAAGCGAGACTCTGCTTGGGTCGAGCGACAATTTTTCAATATATTATGCCCTCAAAAATGTATTCTTTTAAATGTAGTTAACTTACTAACCAGTTCGCCAATTCAAACATTTATCTAGAACTTGTCATGGCCCCCAAATTGTAAACTGTTCTAAAAGAAACAATCCTACAATATGTTAATTTCCTTTTTGAAAATGTGTCTAAAAATTCCTGATGAACGAGGCAGCTCACGAATGAACATATCTCTCTCTCTCTCTCTCTCTCTCTCTCTCATTATATTATATATATATATATATATATATATATATATATATATATATATATATATATATCGAATAAAATGCCATGTTTACCACTTAAAGTTAGATGAACAATGTTCAAAACCTTACAGCAAACAAACTCGAGGTATTCGTTTTTCATTTCGCTCGTTTCGAGTTGCTTTTTGATTACCCTAGAGTAATTTAAAACGAGTAGACTCATTCAAATAAATCGAGAATCTCGTGAATTAAACCCAAAACGAATTGCTGAGCACTCACGAGCGTTCAATGATTCCCATCTCCGCATGTGTCTCATCTTAGCCGCTAGAGAGGAAAAGAGAACATTGGACGCTGAGCGTCCTCTGGGATCTCGTCCTCGTGTGATCGAACACGAGGGAATACACACGACACCCTCATACGTCTTCTTCTGCACGTCTGCTTTCTTCGCCGACCCCGTTCCAGGAGATTTGCGGCCGCACTGCGGAAACCCTTCACGTTCCGATATGATCGCGATGTAACGCCCGTTTCCACTGGCCCCACAAAGAGCGTCATCGCACTGCGAAAAGGAAAATGAACGAACATGTATATTTTTTATACCTTCTGTTTCTTAGATATTGTTTCAAATTCCGCAGCGATTTCTTTTTGTTACTTTCTGTAATACGTTTCCGTATGTAAAAACGGGTTAACTAGCGCGAGCAAACTGGAAGAAGCAAACAGTGTTTACGTTGAACAATTCTGTTTCTTGAAGATTTTGCAAAACACGACCACAAGCAATATCAACCGAGCTTTGGTTTTGCCTGGTGTTAAATTTATTTCATGCTAATTTTCGTGATTATTAATATTTAATTTTTTTTCACCAAATTGAGCATAGTAAAAAATGTGATCGATTATATTCAGGAGTCTCACTTTGTGTAATTTTAGATATATAAACAAATACATATTTCAGAATTTTGTTTAACACCAGACATGTACACGTTACCCCAAAAAGTTACTAAATACTGATACTCGTTACTCGCTCAAAAAGTAACTAAATACGTTACTCGTTACCGATTCTCAAAAGGAACGCGTTAGTTACCTCAAAAGTGACGAGTTTTTTTTTTTTTCACGTTACTTTGACGACCAAATACACGACTGTTTTTGTTTCATGAGTTATTGTTTTCTTTTTAGTAATCGTTGCACTTAAGCAGTAGCTGCCTCTTTAAGTTTTCATCAGTTACGTTTTCCCGCATCCTTGAAAATACATCTTCTGTGACGCTGAAGAGTTGTTCTAGCGAGGCGCTCGAAGGAACAGCAGTGTTGTGCTTCAGGAAGAGCTGGTGAATCTTCGGGAACTGCGACTTTATTGAGGGCAGCGGGTAATGGGTTATCTGCCTTCTCGTGTTCGCAACCTCCGGGTTTCCATTCGTTCCGTAGCCGGTTCTAGAGGGTTCAACCAACGAACCTTACTGTGTTCGCTGGGTGAAGGATATTCCCAGCTGTAGACTTCAGTACAGCAACGTTTATTGCCGGAGATGTCAGTCGAACTGTTTGACTGACGTGTTCAGCGATATACGTTGCTGTACTGTCATACTGTTTAGCAGTTTTTCGGCTTGCCCACCTACCGTTCTCGCAATAGACGCATACTAAGGTTAGAATCAAAAGGAGGCCGTTTAGGCGGAGTTGTGCACGTTACTCCTCAAAAGTAACAAGATACCGTTACTCGTTACTTTGCCTTAAAATTAAGTAAATACGTTACTTGTTCCTTTTCTAAAAAAGTAACTAAATACGTTACTCGTTACCGAAAATAGTAACTAGGTAGAAGTAACTCGTTACTTGTAACGCGTTACATATATGTCTGTTTAACACGATGTTTAAATATCTGATTTGCTTATCAGGCATGCCAGACAACAAATTTCTCTGGCATCGAGCCTACAAAAGCGCAATTTGAGCAGGCAAATATTGATGCTTATTTCTGCACGGCGATGCACTCTCGGCAGTTGACGATTCGCCTCATCGAACGCTAGCATTGACTGTGGTTGGACTATGAGTGAAAATGAATATGGTAACCTTCTCAGTGTTTTACTATTGCGGACACAGTGTGCAAAAACAGGGCAGCCGTCGCGATTCCGTACCTAAGCGCCACATAGCAGGGATGCACTGAAGCAGCACGCCTACACCGCCTACCCTGGACGGCGGAATTACTCTTCCAGGTTACGAGAACAATCTCTCCTTGCCGTCTGCTAGGTACAAATCAAACGCCGCCACAGCACTTGCCAATGCATGCTTCACAGGCTTTTTAACTGTTAGCGTTAAGAAGCTCGTGTCGCAGAAAAGCGGGCGTTGGCATCGGTGGCGTTGCGACGGAAATATCATGATTGGTTGATAGGATATTGACTTCACAGCCACCATGACCTCGTGCGGGAATTTCAAACAACCAACAACACTCACGTGAAACGTGATGTCGCCCCGGAATTAAAGTGATTAAAAAAACATGACATGTAATGAGAATTAAAGGTAGCCGAATGTCTTAAATATTTAAAGTTTAGTTATATAAAGTAATTAATTTGTCTTAAAGAGAAATTCGAAGAATTTTAGGCGGGATTTGAACGCACGGCCCTTCGATGGCGAGCCAGACGCGCTTCTGGGTACGCAAGGTCCGCCGCATTTCCGCTCACTGACAGGAAGAGCGTGCGAAGAGAATGAGAGGGCGTCGGGAACAGCGCCTGATAACACTATTGTGTTGCACTCTTATTTCAGAGCATTTTCGGTATGGGGATTCCCTTACTCATTGGAACGAGTCAGCCCCACATTCAGCGAAGGGAACATACCAAGCTAAGCATAATTAGCACAGCAATTCTAACACAATAAAAACACATCAACATGTGTCTGTCTGATTAATAAAAAAACATACCGAGATATGTATAAAATCATCATCAACGACTATGCTTAGCTCGGTGTGTCCAATTTGTGATATTTATTTTTTGTTGACTCGTTTCGGCGAATTAGGAAATTTCCGTACCGAAAAAGGCACCCACAAAAACAATCCTGCGCCGCAAACATGGGAACGTGATGTCGTGGCGTTTACTTTTCCCCTAGCAGACGACAGGGAGGAGTGTAAATGCAACCTGAAAAAGTAATTCACCTGCACGCGGTGTTTCGGTTGCGCCATGGTATGTGGTGCTGGGCGTACGAAACGACCACAACTGCCCTCTTATAGCTAATAGTGTCCGCGATAATACACAATGCATGAAACGGAGTATCGCTTTTATTTCTACGCGTCGCGTTCCTTCCTCTTCAACATTACACAAATCTACAAATATCTAAAGAAAAATACTCTGCTATAAATATATTGACTGTAATGTCGCGCAGCATGATTTGTGAGCCCCAAGGATATGCCTCATGACGAACATGGTAGCTAAATTGCAGGTAACTAATATTGAATAGATAGGTCATTCCAGTTATAGTCCGTGACGTTAAGGAGATATCGAAGTAATTTCTGAACTCATTTTTTTTTTGTTCGAGGTAACGCGATTTTTAACATCCAAATTATTTTTATGACACGAACTACTGACTTCACCGCACTGCAGATTTATCTGTGGCGAAACCAAACACATAATAAAACAACCTGCCGGACAATCTCTGCGCTGCTTCGCATTCGATAGCAGCAGAGCAGCCTATTTTAAGCAGCCAGAAGAGGCTTAACACGCGGTTGTAGCGTAGGCAAACGCAAGTGCGTGAACCAGCCGTATTCCTTCTAAGCATGACTTCATAGTTTTACTCAAAGCCTTTTAACCGATTGAAGCACGCAAAGCACAGTGCGTTTTGCAGTCTGTGTCGATTTGTTCATTGCGTAAGCTCTCCTTTCTACCCCGTCGTGGGCTTTGTACAGTTGGTGATCAAATCGAATAATCGTATTTTATTATCCTTAAAGCTATTTTCTTTCGCAGCTTCTGTGGTACACACTGTATGTTTCAAATTGGGGTTCTTGTATTTGGGCTTACCTCCCTATACTACCGAAGCCATCAAATGAACTAAATCAACCGCAGTCTTCGTTCACACCAAAAGCCAGCTCTGAGTGTCTGATTTGATGCAGCCCCGACGTACGCACCAGAATGCCACTTTCATAGCGAGGATGGTGAGTTCGTAATTCTGCAGATAGCAATTCTTAAGTTTGTTTGATCGTAAGACAGCTGCTACAGTAGACACGTGTATACCAAAGGAAATGTAATAAATATTATATCAACTATAACAATGTTAAAAAAACATAAGGTTAAAGTTAGCAGGTAGCCGGACTGCTCTACCATGTGTTGAGGCAAGTTTGCACGGTCATTCCATTGATGTTTTCAGATGTAAATCAGCATTTTAATAAAGGTAAAACATGCTGGTTTGTTTCCTAGCTATCTCAAGCTATAACGACCTCAACTAAAAGTTTGCTACCTTTACAATTTATTATATTAATAATTTGATTACGCTGGACATTTGCTTAAATTTATTCTGTGCGTCAGTTCTGAGTGTTAGATTTTTCGCTGTCTCACAGAGACTTACTTTTTCACTCAAATTTTTGTATTAAAAACATCACTAACTTTAAGCTTCCATAAAAGTTCTGGCTAGGTACCAACCTAAAATATTGCGTCGTTTTTTCTCTTCAATGGCGGCGATAATATTTCCTGGAACATCAATCCTTGTGGTACTAGATAAAAAGAAAAATCCATTCTCAAAAATAAAATAATGAAGATCTAACAATAATACAAGGTTTAAAAATTTTAGGGAGAAACCGGAAGTCTTTCAGCCAATTAGAGTAGCACAGTCCCTACATCGCAATCCTCTAACCATACACTGTTCGTGTTTCTTCGAGGAGAAAATTGCCTGTCATTGAAACGGTCCGTTAACTTGATTCTTCTCTCTCCCTTTCTCAAAGAGGGTTCGCAGCTCAAGACATACCCTGGATTACCAACTGCCCCATTTCACCCCAACAGAGGGCCTTTGAAGCCAGTTTCTGGAACCCGTGTAACAAGTGGCCCTATTTATTTTTTACGACGCTCCGGTGTCTACTACAGTTGAAATATAATTATTACCGCCTGCAATGCACGTGGGATTTATAAAGAGTTAAAACCACGCAAAACTGGATATTTTTGGCTTTGTCTTCGACACTGCGCAAAATTTATAACGCACCGTTATTTATTTAAATTGCGTCACACGTCGCAAGAGTATTGCCGCGCACAAAATTCTACAGCTTAGGTTATTGCCCCTGATGAGCACTTTCCGGAAGATTGCGATATAATGAAAGATTTTCGGGGACAAACAAAAGATGAAAAACACCGGCAATCGTTTGTTTGCGCTAACAGTGTCACAGCTATGAACAGGCAAATTGCTTACTGATTCTCCAACATACAGTCCAGGGCTGTGGACCGGTGCGACATTAAATCAAATGGGAACTCTGGAAACAATATTGAACTCACAGATTGAAAGCCGAATTAGTAGGACCTTTCACACCAGTCTTGAGGCATTATCAAGAGCTCTAATCGATCAGGCAAATGAAATGTAGGGTTTGCTCAGCTTTTTTAAAACGCTATTCAGAGCATAGAGGTGACTACGCGTTACCAACTATATGGTGGTTTAGTGGAATACGTTCTGAACCGTTGCCAGTTGTTGAAACCAGTGCTAGAATATTTGCGTCTATTTTGACGATTAAGTGGTTAAATCGGGGTTTAACGTTTTACACAAGATCGCATCCCAAATCAAGGAGTAATGATGCTTTACCTCCAAACGACGGCCTAGGATTCAATGATAATCTCTTTGTGAGAATTAAAAGAATGTGACCTACGTCTAGTTTTGATTCCAAAATTCATCACTCATGGCACGCAGAGAACGGTGAAGTCTACACTACACAAATGAAGCACCCGTGAATGCGTAGAGCCCTGCAATTCACAAGAGGAGTTCGGCAAGTACATTTTTTCTCATCTTAAAAGAAAACAATTTCAGCGATACCATCGTGACTTAGAGATCTACATGAGAAACGGAGCAAATGGTGATGTGGAGAAAACCTTTCTCCGCGAAAATAAACATCTTCAAATATTTTATCTTTTAACCTACGTGTGTGTGTGTGTGCGTGTGCGTGTGCGTGTGCGTGCGTGTGCGTGTGTGTGCGTGTGTGTGTGTGTGTGCATGTGCGTGTGCGTGTGCGTGTGTGGGTGTGTGTGTGCGCGTGGTGTGTGTGTGTGTGTGTGTGTGTGTGTGCGCGTGTGCGCGTGTGCGCGTGTGCGCGTGTGTGTGTGTGTGTGTGTGTGTGTGTGTGTGTGTTTGTGCGAGGATGCTGTTTTTCTTTCGTAAGTCGTTAAGTTTGTGTTGTCGATCGAGATGATTGGCTATGCTCGTGCACAGAGGTAAAGGGGACTCGCAGGTCTTGCTCGTAAACAGTGCGTCTACTACTCGGGAAAAAACTGTCCTTCAAATTGGTTCAGTTCATGTCATTCTAGTATTGTTTGCAGACTCATCTCATCCCGGCTTAGAAAGTTGTCAAACCAAATATTGAAGCAAGAAAACTGAAATCTTTTGATTGAGATATCAGACACGTTTACCTAAATGTAGGAATGGTTCTGCATAAAAAAATCAACAGAAGGAGGAAAATATACCAAACCAGTCCCACTCATACAGGTATTTATCTCCACTGGTAAAATGTCAGCTCTGCTTGGCACTTTTGTGATTTATCGTCCTTTCAAGTAAACTTCTCTTGTCTCGGGTATTCTTAATTGGCCCATCCAAGTTCGCCTTGTTGAATATTTTAGATAAAATCAAAAGATATTTCCAAATAAAATATTGTAACTGTCAACCTCAATAATAGTTCATATGTTCGGTTCTTATTTTTTCTTAGGGTTGGGGGGGGGGGGGGGCTCAGATAAATATTGCGTGCTTTATCAACTTTGCAATGTTTAGAGTGTCTGCTTTTTTGTACCATTGACTTTTGGAATAGAAGAACGAGTAATATATGGTCGATGATGTCTATCTTTTTTTTTCAGGTTCGATGAACAAATATTGTTTTGACCATGCATTTGGAAGGCTTTGGCGATGAAGAATTTTAACACGTAGCCAATTTAATTAAAGCGGATATATAATATTTTTTTTGTAACCGATCTCTTCTTGAAACTGAACTGGTACTTTAGCTGCAGTAAACGCTATAAAATTCAATATTACACAAAATCGTTTAACCATGTGTAAGTGCCTAAGCGGAACTGAAAATCGCAAAAACTAAATCCTTGAAGTGTTTTTTTTTTTTACATTGCCTAACCTAAGCAAAATTGAAAAAAAAGAAAAAGAATTTGAGAATAAACTTCCGCACAACTAATATATCAGCGAAACAGGTTTTTTATAACGAAATATTTCTATGTTAATCGACCCTGAGACGTCAACATATGTTAATCTTGTCTGTCCAAATACAAATGAAAGTTAACCCCAAGAAACTAAATTTCGCGGGGAAAATGATGTCGCATGACTTTATGTCAAGTAACTCATACACATTGTCGGTTTTCCCGCAAAATTTAGCGGGAGAACTGATGCCACTTGACGTCAACTCCAATTTAATTCCTCGCTTAATTTATCAGGGAAACTGAGTTGGTGTTGAGGACATGTGACGTAAGTCTTGCTGCTAAATGTAGCGGGGAAACTGAACCCGCAGTGTTGCATTATGGGACATCACAGACGTACAAACCACTTCAGTTTCTTCGCTAAATGCAGCGGGGAATTGAAATGGAGTATAGGTCTGTGACGTCCCATAATGCAACACGCGCGGTTACTCCGACGGCGACGCCGAGGACGCTAAACGTGGAAACGGCCGCCTAAGAGCTGCGCTCTAAAAATGAGTCCTATATAGGAACAAGTCATCAAAAGAAACGAGGCATAATAAAAATGAGGCGCAATAAAAAATCGTGCCGTCCAAACATTACATATCTCTTATTAACGGCGAAGGAGGCATAAAAATGAAACTAACAAAGATTTGCCGAAATTTATTATCTAACCATTAAAGGAAAAGTCTTGATGCGACAACGACTAAGAAAAACTTCGTCTGGCACAATAAAAATAAAAAAATACTAAAAAAGGCAAGAAATATTATTCTTTAACGAGCCGTTCTGGACAAGAAAGCCCCGAGCCATTATGACCGTGACACCTCAATTGCCAGGCTAGTCCTCGGTCGAGTCTTTGCTATGTAGGGTCCCTGGAGATGAAGGTGGTCGTCTGTCATATATATAATGCCCCGGGGCATGTGTTAACTGACGTTGATAAGACGGTTTCTGGGACACGGAAGTGTGCATGTTTGGTAGGCACACTTGAGTTTCGTTCTGAAGGTTCTCCCCACCCTCCCAACCGACCTTAGTCGAGCAAACTAATATGTCTAGATAATATAGATTCGGATGTATGAGTTCAGACTTGGATTTAGAAGTCACCACAAAAACACACGTTTATATATTAGTATTTTGGCTACTGTAGTTCCTACCAAATTGTAATCCCCCTTTCCTGGGCCGATACACAGTGGAGACCTTTATTGTCTTGGTCCACGTGTGAAGTTCCGGAAAGCAAACTTTTCGATATGATGACATAGTTCATGACCGTTATGCTCTATAACCAAACTGAATAATGACGACTTAGTGCGTTGAGCAGTTTGGCAAGGTAGTGATTTATTTAAAGAAAACAACGCATTTCCAACAACATGCAGTGATGAGTCCTTGAGTGTTTCCGATTTTACTATAAATACAGCAGTCACCAAAACTTTGGAGGACGCTTAAACTTCGCCTTTAAGAGTGGAGCGCGATAGCGTTATCCGGGTGCCGGTCGCATAACCTTCCCATTCGCTATTCATGCCCTTCCTGTCAGTGAGCAAATAGTGCGGCAAACACGCCAATGAAAAAAAAAAAAAAGTGCGGCGGGCACGCAAACGTGTTTTGCGTGGACTAGTGAGTAGCGTGTCTGGCTCGTAAGGGTAGTGGGCTCAAGTCCCACCTAATATTCTTAAACTTGTTCTTTTAAGGCAAATGAATTATTTTATAAAGTTTATTCATTCGAGACATGCTATGGCCTTTAACTCGCATTACATGTCATGTTTTTAATCACTTTCATTCTACAACTGACGTCAAGTTTCGCGTAACTGTTATAGGTTGTTTGAAATTCCCGCGCAAGGTCATGTAGCTGTGACGTCATGACCTTATCGACCAATCAGGATTTTCGCGTCAAGCCACCAACGCCTGCTTTTTTGCCAAGCCACCGAAGCCGGCTTTTCTGGGACATGAGCTCCCTAACGCTATCGCGTAAAAATATATGGTCGGATCCGTTGTCTTTAAGATAACTGGTATTCATCTCGAATTACGGAACAGAGCTTGTATCTGTAACTCAGCGCCAGCAAAGACGCGGAAATAGAGAGTGAGGCTAACACGTCAAGTTAAATTTATTCGACATCGTGGAGCAGTGATCAACCAGCAGTTAATTTAAATAACTTCTTAATCACCCAAAGTATATATTACTTGTACTTTGTGCCCTCGATGTAAAATTACATTGTGTGAACGTCGTAGTGCACTGCCCAAATTCAGAAGTAAGCTCTAAATTTCCTCACATCATGGCCAACGAGGAATGTTTACTGAAAAATAAATACCTAAATGAGGCTTCTTATTGACATGATTGTTACAGTACTAGAAACTGCAGGGTTCTGGGCCGACACACGAAGGGAACACGACATTCGTCTCCGAAGTGTCCTCACCAGATCACATGAAAACGGGATCACCCTCAACCTGTAGAAACGCGTGTTCTCTCAGAAACAAAGTCACTTCCTTGGACACGTAATTAAGCACAGGGTGTAAGCCCAGATAATGAAAAAAATATCAAGTATCTTGGACGTGCCGCCGCCTGCGATACACAACCGAGCTAAAGAGGTTCCTCGGTAACGTGAACTTCATAGCAAGGTTCATACTAAACCTGGCAGATGTGCATCGACCCTTGCGAGAGCTGCTTCACAAGGATGTCGACTTTGTTTGGGAAATTCCCCAACAGCAAGCGTTCAAAAGGGTAAAATCGAGCCTGACATCTCAACCAGTCTTGGCGCTTTACTCTCCTACCAAAACGGCTATATTATCAACAAATGCCTCCAACTACGGTGTAGGGGCAGTGTTCGTGCAGCGATAGAAAGACGAAACCATCCGAGGAGTCGCATACGTTTCAAAATGGTTAACTGAAACAGAAAGAGGGTATTCGCAGTTCGAGAAAGAAGCGTTTGCAATTGCCTGGGCCTGCAAAAACCTGAAGAACTATCTCGTGGGCCTAACCCTTTACATCAAGACGGATCACAAGCCTCTCATACCATTGTTTACCAGAAAACTCGTGGGCGATCTTACACGCAGACTTCAGCGAATGCGTCTCCGGATTATGAGGTACGACTTCACAATGGAACATATCCCGGAAAAAGACTTCGTCGTCGCAGACGCCCTCTCGAGCCAACCTCTGAAGAGTGAAGACAGCTTATGCATTGCCGAGGAGGTAAGAGAATTCGAGCGTGCTTTCATTCAACACCTATCGGTTTCAGATGTCTGTCTAGAAACAGCCGTCGGCAGTCCAAGACAAAGACCTGGTCATTAGCATTTTGAAAAAGTGCATTACCGAAGGGTGGCCCAAAAGTAAACCGATAACATCTCAGGACCGCCCTACAATACTGGAAGTTTAAGGGCGAACATACACTGCACGATTGTATTATCATGAGAAACTCTCGGTACCTTATATCCCTTTCAATGAGACCCTTAGTACTGCAGTTCCTACACGATGGACACGAGGGCATTGTCAAATGCTCAAGGATAGCCCGAATCATGTTGGCGGCCAGGAATCACCACAGACATTACAGACCTGATCGAAAGGTTTGCAAGCTTTCTGAAGCAGAGGCAACACAGAGGCCAACCGCTGATTCCAACTCCTCTCGCAGATCATCCCTGGCACAACGTGGCCATGGACCCCTACTATGTGGAAGGAACAAATTATCTCGTTGTAACCGATTATTAGTTTCGATACTTTGAAGTAGCACTCCTCGAAGACAAACTACCGGAAACAACCATGCTAAAAGCAAAGTCGATTTTTGCTAGGAACGGGATACATGAAACGGTCATAAAAGACAATGGGTGTCAATTTCGATTAGCATTCGTGTCTTTTAGCAAAGAATTAGGATTTCTACAAGTTACATCAAGCCCACAGTGTCCCCAAAGTAACGGTGCAGCAGAAGCGGCCGTCAAGATAGCAGAAATAAAGTTTAAGAAGTCAACGGACCCTTATATAGCACTTCTGCATATCGTGCTACACCATTAGCTTGTGGATTCAGTCCAGCAGGACTCCTGTTTAGAAGGGAAATTCGAACCCAGGTGGCGGTTCCACCCCATTTGCTTCATCCGAAAGCGCGGACATCGCCTTGTTGGCGAGAAACAGCGAGAATCAAAACACAAGCAAGTGTCCAAATTTACAGGCGTCTCAGAGTTAGAAGCATTACAAAGCTTGAGCCTTCACAGAAAGCACGAATAAAGGACCCGAAGGAAAAGGAAACAGTACGTAGGAAGGCCGATTCGCCACGCTCATGTCGGGTATCCAGAAAGGATGACATCGTCCGGCGAAGCGCAAAGTTTTTGGTTGCCGACCGAAGTGACAATAAGGTTTGGTTTGGTTTGGTTTGTAAACGTCTTTATTAGGCCTTTTCGAGGCTGCTCTTGTCCTACGGCATCAGCAGCGGCGGGGGAGAGACACGGGGGATTTCTTTCCTTGGCGGGCCGTGTAGAAGCAGGGCTCCAGGCCCTCCGTCTGCGTGGACGAAGAGGCAGAGGTGCTTCCACAGGAGCTGAACAGTCCCGAGCGACGTGTCCTGAGGTAGAATCCAGTCGATGTAGCTGGTGGGTCGGTGTTCTGCCTGTAACTCTGACAGAAAGCGTTCCCGGGCTGCGCCATAGGTTGGGCACTCCCAGACCAGGTGCGAGGTGGTCGCCGGCACAGCGCAGGTGCGGCACTTGCCTTTGTTGGGATCATCGCCGAACATCTTGTGCCTGAGGGCCGGCGTGAGGGCGGTGTTGGTGATAATCCGCTTTATGGTGACCTGTGCCCTGCGGTTCAGGTCTGGAGGCATCGGTGGGATCTCTCGATTGTGACGGTTCGCGGCGGCGGCGTCTTGTCTCAGTCGGAGGAGGATGGCTTTACGCTCCTTCTTGGCAATTGCCGCTAATTCCGCGGAGTCTGGTAAGTCGTCCGGCGGGCCAGTTTCACTCGGCGCTGGGGCGTGTCTGGGCTCTTTTGTGTTGTTGGTTGCGTCCGACACGGTTGATCTGCGCAGTGCTGCTCGTGCCTCGCTGTGAGCCCATTCGTTCGCCCGGATACCCGCGTGTGCCGGGACCCAGTCGACTCGTAGTGTGACGTTGCTGTCATGCAGTAGGCGTTTCGCGACGTCGTGAATATTTCGCACCCGTTCGCTCTGACTCTTGATTGCGTTACGGCACTCCGAATATGCCTCCCTGGAGTCCGTGTAGATAGTGATGTCAGTCACCTTTGTGCCGACGGAGTGACGTTCCTCTGCGTGTATCGCTGCTCGTAGAATGGCTTCGAGTTCGGCCCCCTTCACGCCCACACCCGGGGGCAGCGCGCACGCATCCACTTCGAGGGTGGTGGTGTCAACCCAGGCTATTGACGTTCGGAGAGGGCTTCCGGGTTCTTCCAGTGACGGCTGCTCTGCGGCCGCGTCGGTGTAGATGCAGACGTGTTTCGTTCCATCTCTGTTTTTGACAAGCTTCTCGTGCGCTGTCGCGAAACGGGACCTCCTCTCGGGATGATCGGGGCCCATGTGACTTGGGAGCGGCGCATCGTCTGTGAGATTGATTTGTCGTTCCCATGGCGGCTCTTGCACCGGGGGATCGGCGGTGCCGGTTGCGGGAGGTCTCCCAGCTCTGCGAGAATCCTCTGCCCAGCACGTGTGCTCAGTAGCCGTGTTCTCTGTGCAGACAAGAGTTGCTCGGCCACGTCGGCCAGCCTGTTCAGCCCGCCGTGGGCATAGAGGTCCGCAGTCCAGGTGTACTTTGGGAGGCCCGTTACGATTCGTATCGCTTCGCGGTTTAACTTTTCCAGCTCCTCCTGTTGTTTTGTAGTGACGTGATGGTAGTTGTAACCGTAGAAGATTTTCGATGAGAAGAGAGATTGGACGAGCTGCCGAGTTTCTTTCTCGCCGGTTCCCCATCTTCTGCTGGTCACTCGGCGAATGAGGTGCAGGATCTGCCGACCTTCCTTCTTCACGCGGGCCATCCACGTGCCGGCTTTGCCGTCTTGATCGATAAAGAGACCCAATACACGGACCGTCGAGCTCCGCTTGATGGGCTTCCCGGCCAAGTTCAAAGAGTAGAGGTTTCTGGTCTTCTCAGCGTCTCGCTGCGGGCCGGAGAGAACGACGACAAATTCCGTTTTCTCTGGGGAGGCGGTCATGCCTACCTCCTCCAAAAATCTTTGGACCTCGTCGAGTCCTCGCTGAAGCGTATGTTCTTGCTCCCCCACGGATCCGGCCACTGACCAGAGGGCAATGTCGTCCGCATATAGGGCGAAACGAAGCTGTGGGATCTTGGACAGGCGCGGAGGCAGTCGTGCCATGACCATGTTAAACAGAGTCGGCGACAAGACCGCCTCCTGCGGGACGCCGACGTGGTTGGCAGTTTCGGGACCTTTCCTGTCTCCGATCTTGACTTTAAACCGCCTATCACGTAGAAAGCCGCGGATGAAGTTGAGCGCTTGCCCGCCTACGCCCACTAGGCCCGCGCTCTCGATCACCGCCGCATGCGGGACGGAATCAAACGCCTTTTGGATGTCAACCGCGACGACCGTTCGAGGCTGAGATTTCGATGGTCGTTCCAGAACATCGCGATATAACATAAGCAGATTATCTTGCGTGCTCAGGCCTTGTCTGAAGCCTGTCTGGCAATGGTGGAGTCGGTCCTCGGTTTCGAGCTGCCAAAGGATTCTTGCGAGAACCATTCTTTCCGCCAATTTGCAGACATTGCTCGTGAGGGAAATGGGTCGCAAGTTTTGAATGGAAATCGGCGGTTTGCCCGGTTTCGGTATCGGGATCACGAGAGATTCCTTCCAATCGTCCGGGACGGAGCCCGTCTCCCATACGTCATTGATCCATTCAAGGAGTTTGGACTTGAATTCCGTGGGTAGATTGCGAAGTTCCGCGAAGGACACGCAGTCCGGTCCGGGCGCGCTCCGAACGTTGGCCACGTCAAGCGCGGCCTGTAGCTCGGCCAGAGTGAACGGCGTATCGTTCGGGGCTGCTGTTCTCGCTTCGTCTCCGTGATCGTAGCAAGTCTCGTTTTTCTCGTTGGGTTGTGGGAAGAACGTTGCTCCGGCCATCGCGGCGATTTCCTCCTCACTCTTGTCGAGTCGGAGAGCTACCTTCTGTGCTGCCGTCCGGCTTTTTGACTTGCCCTGCCAGCTCCTGAACATGTTCCATAATTGGGGTATGTGCATCCGTCCGTTGAATTGGTTGCACAGGTCCTGCCAACGTTCTTGTGCCAAGTTCTGGGCGTGTTTGCGCGCCTCCTCCGTCGCCTGGTCAAGACGCCTGCGCAACCATGGTTTCTTGCCCCGCTCTCGGTATCGCGTGAGCGCCTCGATGCGGGTATCCCATAGATTGAGCAAGTGTAAGTCAGGCTTGGGGGTGTCCGGGTCCACGTTTACCGTGCGTGTGGCTTGCGCCTTTGCTGCTCGCAGACGTTGGACTAGGTCGCAGGGCCGTGTTTCGCCTTCCAGGACCTCCCATTCTTGTAGTAGGTTTCGGTAGTGATCCCACTTGGTGATTTGAGTTTTTATTTTCTGGTTATTTATTCCTCGTACGTTTTTGAGCGTGACAAGTATGGGGAAGTGGTCGCTGCCCATCGCGTCCATGGAAACTTCCCAATCTGTCCGTGCGTTACGCGACCCCCACGTGAGGTCTGGGGTTGTGTCCCCCTGGCGTCCGTGTCCGTAACGTGTCGGAATTTCAGGGTCGTTGAGCAGTTCCATGTAGTTGGCAGCCATCACGTCGCGTAGGGTCTCTCCCCTGGAGTGATTCTCGGCGTAGCCCCACGCCTGATGCCGCGCGTTGAAATCTCCCGCGATAACGATTATATCGCTGGAGTAGGTGGATCGAATGTAATATATCCAATCCCAATTCTCGCGCGCTCTGTCTGTCCTTCTTGGCCGGACATAGACCGAAACAAGGAGCAGTAAGTGAGTGAGACAATAAGGGAAACGACGAGATTTCGTACGATGATTTGCCAGGTACCAAACATATACAGAGGCCACCGGGACAATGAAACGCTCGATATTCAGGTAGAGCCACAACGTCGCAACTAGGATATCCAGGTAGATCCATAACGTGGGTTCACTACACGATCAGGAAGAGTGGTGAAGACGCCAAGTCGATTTAGACAAAAAGGAGAAGGGAGATGTTGTGTACCCGCGTTCAAAGACGACGAAGCAGATCAAGCGCGGGAACTTGCAGCTCGTGCTGGGCTTCGGGCTGACTCAAGACGCATCACTTCGTTTATTTTCTTTTCATTCTATGTACATAGCTGAGTAAACCCACCTATCTCAAAAATAAATATATTTCCTTTCTGAGAGTTGGGCAGGCCCAATATGTATTTGGACCTACAAATAACCGTATCGTTTTAAAATACTTCATGGTATTTAACACTTTCACAGTTGGATACCTAAAGTAAAATACTTTAGGTATATAATTTAGAGACGATTTAAGTCTAGTTACGCTAGCTCTGAAATCATAATTACCCGTAACAAATTTTGCAGCACGATTTTGTATCGTTTAAACTTGATCTACCAAGTTATGACTGAACGTATCCAGAATCTCAAACGCGTAGTTAAAGACGATACCGTACATGAAAAAAATTAAGTGTCTCCTTCAGAGATCGGGGCGCCAACCTAAAATTACGTTTAATAAATCCCAGTGAGCAGCTAGCTTTCGCTGTAATATACTCAACATGTTTACTCCATCTTAAATTAGACGAAAAAATGGCTCCCAAATATATAACCCGACGACTGATCAAGTGAAATACCACCAGTACTGTAGGACAAATGAACAATGTTAGTTTTTCTAGTGAATCTGACGCCAATACATGTAGACACATTTAGAGGCATGCGCCATTTGATGCACTAGGCACCAATGTTATCCAAATCGTTTTGAAGAGTAAACAAATCAGCGTTTCAAGACACATCAATGTACAAAGTGCAATCATCTGCATATAATCGAATATGTGAAGAGATCAAGAATATCATAATTAAATATTAAAAACAGAGGAGTGTCAAGTAACGACCCCTGCGGGACACCGTTTGTTATTTTTATAAAAGTGCTTCATTGACCCATTAATTTTACACGGACTGTTTTCTTGAAGATATCTAATCGCCAATCAAAATAACAATTTCGGGATCTCTAGTTAGTTTATCAGGTTTATGCATAAGGACAGCATGAGGAACTATATCAAAAGCTTTTTTGAAGTCCAAGATGATACAGTGAACTTGTCGAACGTTTGTGAAATGCCTCGATAGAACTCGAGCAACTGCGTGGTGCCAGAAACTTTCGTACGAAACCGTATTGAGACTGACTAAAGAAATTTGTGAGACTAAGGAACTCTATGAGGTTAGTGTAAATGATGTGCTTCATAATTTTGCAGCACACACTTGTCAATGACATGGGCCGGTATTTATGTACAAGATTTTAGGGCCAGATTTGTGGGCGGGGACAACATTTGCAAATTTTCAGTCTAGTGGTGGAAACTGCAATTTAAAGATGCCGTAAACAAAATAAGCAAGAGCCTCGAAATAACTTCTGCGCATGTCTTCAAGACATCATTGAGAATTCTATCGGAACGAGATGCAGAACCTTGTCTTATTGTTGTTAGAAGTTTGAAAACAAAATTAGTTTCAAAATGAATTTTAGACATCAAATTAGTAGGCCAAAGTACTTAATCTAAATCGAAATAATCCACTGTAACGATATCCTAGAAAAATGACTTGAAGTAGTCATTGAAGCTAGCAGCCTTTAAAGTGCCATCCGTTCAAAGGCTACCCCCGAAAAGTCGGGACGGAATTCCAACGGTATACTTTTTATTCGAACAAATAAACTTAAACAATTCCTTCGAATTTCGGCTGAGGTTCGCATTTAGAGCTAAAAACTAGTTTTCCTGGGACGAGCTTATTGCGCGCTCAAGGCGGTACCTATCACCTTGTGTATATTATATGAAGAAGAGTCATTACGAACACGGTATTGGTATTGTGCTCGTTTATTTTTAGTAGCAAGTTTTCGTAACTCAGAGTTTGTCCACAGTGTATCCTGACTGCGCCTCTAGGTAACACTTCTTGATAGAACAAAAATGTCAACAAGAGTCTTAATTCTATTCTTTAATATGTGCCACAGAAAGTTAACGCCATCTGCTTCGCTCATTTCCTCATACTCCGGGTAATATACATCAAGATTACCAGACAAATCAGCATAACCACCGCTGTCAAACAAATACACTTTTTGGACGTTAATGTTATCAAAAGAAGAGAACATTTTTTTTTATATTACCGCTTTGTGGTCTCTTATACAAGGGCTAAATTGCAAGACCAGAGACGGCCGATTCACAATTATTGAACAAAAAGTTCGAGAACGCTTGAACCACTGGAACCGGTCCTCGTGAGCTAGCTATGTAACAAACTGATGGAGATCGTTGTCACTGACAAGATTAACAAATGCTGAGTATACACCAGTAGGGTTAGAAGTAGAGGGTTTGAGATCCGTCCTATGAATATCAGGTAAATCAAAATCACCGCCGATCAGAAAAAAACAAAATCTTGCTTCTATTACAGATAACGCGTTATAAAACGAAACATAGGGTTGGTGTTGCTTGACTGCGATCTATATAATGAACCCACAGTAATATAGTGGCCGTTATCAAAGGAGACTCGAAACTTTAAAAGTTGTTATTGAAACCATATGTTTATTTTCGTTAAATAAAAATGTATATAACAAAGTTCAGTTAAGTCTCCGACTTACTTTGACGATTAGCCTCTTAGTATTACATTCCTCTAGCAGCATGACCCACACAGACTGCATTTGTCTATCTTTCTCGCATTTCTTGTCATAAGTCAGTTCCAATTAAAAACGAACACCCTGTATATTCCGACTTATTCTGTATGGTTATGATGTTTTTAATGCGTCGTCCATGATGTAAAAGACGGAAATATCTGCTCTAGAAAACAAGGAACGGAAGTACCTTCCTGTATTTATATATTGTAGAAAAGAAAGCTCAGAGCCGCCACTGCCAAAATAGAAGATGTATTGGGCGCGTGACGTAAAAATAGTTTAGGTATTGTCTTTATGTTACCTCGACGTACACAAAATGCACTTCTTGTTTAAATATACGTTTTAAAAGCAGTGATTATTTTTAAAGGGAAACAGTACGTCCCACGGATGCGTTATCAGTGCAAACTAAGAAAAGGTCTGCGGTGATATTGAGTGTAAGAGTTGCAGGTGAATTAGAACACCGTGGCCTTCACTCTAAAAAATGCCCGTGCGTCTACTTTCCGCACAACACTCGGAGAGCCGATCACCGCGACTTATGGAGGCAGTTCAGCGAATGATGATGCCGAAACATATCTTTAGAACAAAAAACCCAGTCTGAGTTGGGACATTAAGAAATGCAAGCGTGACGTTTTGCATTGCTTAATGTCACAACTCAGACTGCGTTTTTTGTTCTAAACATGTGTTTTGGCATCGTCATTCGCTGAACTGCCTCAGTAAGTTGCGGTGATTGGCACTCCGAGTGTTTGCGGGGAAAGTAGACGCACGTTTTTTTAGAGTGTTGAGTGAAGTAACATAGAGTCAACAATAATGACGTCCTACCTATTATCACCCTACAACCGGGACCTTTTCGGTAGGCAAAACATATTTTCAAAAAATGTAAAATGCCCATTCGATTTAAAATTTCCACGCATAGCTCACAAATCTACATAGTTCATAAAAATATATATATATATGTTATTAGTGCATCCTATTTACGTTTTGCAATCTCCAGCTTGTACCGCATATGTAAGGGTGTTTATATTATGCCGACAATATATACCAGGTTTTTTTTTTTCTCGCTTGTTCTGGTACGTTTTGTCTTCAGCCGCCCAATATTAGGTTTTAAATTTGTCAGAGATAGATGGCTCTACCATTTGCTTGATACTGAAATTATATCACACTATGAGCCAGTTAAAACTTTGTAGTGATTAATTAGTAATTATATATCGGCAACATTTCTTAGCGAAACGTAGGTTGCCGCGTTGAGGCGTTCCGTTACAAGTTAAATAACCATATTTAAATTATTGTTTTCCGGGGCACCGTGGGTTGGTGGTAGCGATCGTTGAGGAAGCAAAAGCACTTCAACGTGAATAAAGGGTTTCGAGGCAGGAAAACAAAATGGAAAACTCTGCAGACCTTTTAGGAATGATGGATTACAATACCGATCTTACGAGAAAGGGCAAGGATCGCAAGGATCCGTCATTCCGTGCAGCTGTCGTACATTCAGCATTTTTTTTCTTATTCTTTCGCAATCACTGCAATTTTATAATTCTACTTTACCTCGATCTTCTTTCAAGAACAATATTTACAAAGATGCACTACTTCTGTTTTGGAGTTTAGTTTTTAAAATAAAATGGATTGCTGCCTCAAGTGTTTTGGAAGGCCACCCACTCCATCTCGCAAGTTTTGTGGCACGCGTTTTGAAGTATGAACAAGTCCTAATGCTTATTTGTACTTTAGTGCGTACCATGGTTTAAGCTTAAAAACGGTGCGTGCACGCAATTTAGCATTCATACTTATATGAAAAACAAAAGATAAAGCTTGTTCAAATGTAAAACGGGCCTAGCAAAATCTAGTACAGTCAGTAGCCACGTTCGTTTCAGATCTCGGAAATCAAACAATTCGTTCTTCCATAAAGAAATAAAAGGTGCCAGTGCATTGAAGTGTTGACATTGTTTTGGAGAAAGATAAAGATTAATTAAGAATTGAAAAAAAAACCGGAAATGAAGGCAGGGTATTGAATTTTGCAGATACAGAAATGTATGGAAATTGCACTACAATTGTGTTGCTACACGAAATATTCTTCGTTTAGCACTAGTAACCTCAAGGCATTCCTTCTCGAGCTGTGCACCCAAGGCTTTCCACTCCTCTTCACAACATTGAGTCCACCCCCAATTTAGCGGGGAAACAGAGTTTGTGCTGCGGTCACGCGACGTAAAATTTCCCGCTAAATCTGGTGGTGAAACTGAACTTGTGTATTGGTCACGTGACACTGAGTCACGTGACATCATTTTCCCCGATAAATTTAGCAGGGCAAACTGAATTGGTGTTGAGGTCACGTGACTTCAACTTTTCCGCTAAATCTAGCGGGGAAACACAATTTGTGTAGAGGTGGCGTGGCGTCATGTCACGCGAATGAAATTTTTTTGCTAAATTTGGCTTTGAAGTTGACATTGTGTATAAGTCACGTGACCTGAAGCCACGTGACGTAATTTTCCCCGCAAACTTTAGGGAGGAAATTAGCGGTTACGCTTTTTGAGGTTTCGCTTCATCTGAAAACATAGCCTATAAAAGTTTCACGTTAAAATGGGGTTGTTTCTGCAGTTCATCGGTACCGACTACGTCAAAACGCTCTGGCATTTCAACGTTTCTTCTATGAGACGAAACACGCTACCTCACTTAGCCTTCGGTCGTAGTGGAACAAGCCCACCTTTGTTTTCTCTCCCTAGACAAAGGATTGTCCTTTCTAGCGTCTCATTGCCCCCATAGAGGCGCGAGCCTCAGTGGGCAGCCATTGGTGTTCAGCAATGTCCTCTTTGGTTAGCTCCTTTTCTTTCGAGGCCTTTCATGCCAAGACGACCAGAGTATTGTCAGCAAGCGTATGTCAGCTACAAGGAGGTAAAGGGACTTCTGAGCGATTAACTGGTTTCCTGTTCACCAGGCACAAGTGGCTCCCACTTTGCTGCTGCCACGTTGTACGATTTCGACCCCCTAGACACGTGACCGTACCATATCATGAGGCTTTTACGCAAAAATTGAGCCGAGATTTATATGGCGCTCACAGTAAAAAAAACACATTATAAACTATCTTTTTTTAATACCGTTAGCGCCAGAGATCAAATTCTAGCTCCGATAAAAAGCCAAAATGCAGCACCCCGCCTGTCGGCATCTAGCGGAGGCATTGCGAAGCTGCCAGAGTTTTTGTCGTAAAAGCACAGCTTGGACTTAAAACAAACCAATTATAACGTATCTCTTCGGTACTGTTATTAAAGATCTATAAGAAAGTATTTGTGCGCGGTACCTCGTTAAAATGTAGACGTAAAACTATAAGGTCGCGTAAAGAGTAGTCAAAAATGTGCAACATTTTTGGCCACTATACACATAAGGCCTTCTACCTCGCCTAGAAGCAATTTAACCTTTCCACTTTAAGTTTTGCTATCAATTCCGGCTCTCGTACACCTGTACCTCAAATATTTCCTTTCATTATCACGCTTCTCTAGACTTTCTCCCGCACTCTACATGAGAGAGAGACTTTTTTTGGTGTGCGATGGTAACCTTTTGTTTTTCCATTCTTCCATCCTCGCCAGCAAAACGCAGCGCTTCCTGCCAAGTTCGTTACCCATTCGAGAGGGAGGGGCGAGGCCCCGCGCTCTTCGTAGCCACATGTTCTAGCGTTTCATGGTCACAATGGCATACGGCACACATATCTGTCTTATTTCTTAAAAGGTATCCCTTTAGGTCTTAGTCTTTAACAGTTCCCTTGTCGCCACAAAAGTAAAGTGCTTCCCCGTGAATGATCAAATACCCGTTGTTTTCTTACATCCTGTTTTTTCTTGTTTTATTTTTTGTGTGACCTGCATATTGCTAAAGCTGATTTCTTTCGCATTTTTCACTCCCCTTTATTCTTTCTGTCCTTTATTTTCAGTCTTTTTGTACTGAATTAAACTGCCAAGCGCCATCCAGAAAAAAAAATGTCATCGCATTAAAAGAAAAGACCGGAACAGAAACGCGTTTCGAAAGAAATACACACACACACAAAAAAACGCTATTTACCAGCATTAATGCGAAACAATAAGAACAGCTGTTATACTCTGCTGATTCACTCTAGCGCAGCCGACATTACGGTCTGATGAAGCCAATCACGGAGCGCTGCCTCGTCACGGCTTTCGTCGTCTTTGTGTGCTGGTTCTGAGTGGCTAAACTTATCACGCGCAGCGCCGCAATCCTGCGCTTTTTTCTCTCTACCCAATTATCTTAGCGGCGGCGTTTGATGACAAACGCGCAAAGACTAAAGTCCCTAGATAAGAGCTTCCTACAAGTAGCGACATTCTTTGAAGCGCCGACTGCGTGACGGTGCAGGTTTTAGGAAGCGAATGGCGGCGCGCAGCAGAGGTTTGAACTGAAAGCCGCCATTTGCTTCCAGCGGAATGTGCTTTGTCATTTGTATTGGTTGTCGTTACTTGTAAAAGAGGTATCAAGGGACTTTAGCAAAGACAACAGACGCCATGACGATGCAATTTCGATGCTGCTTGAGTGGCTGTTTGAGGAGCGCAAGTTCGTCTGCTTCTTTTTCATGGGTTGCGGTAACGTGAGAAAGACGCCGAGCTTAGATTGGCACTGATTGAAAAGATAGTGGGAAAACCTCGTCTTCCCACTATCTCTAGGTTCACCCACTATACTTCCAATTAGAGCCAATCAGATCTCGTCATCTCTCTGACGTCACCGCAACCCCTGCAAAAAGAAGCAGACGAACTTGAGCTCCGCATTGGGCCGTATACCGCCTCCTGCGGTCGGACCTGGTGTAAAACAGAGCCGTATATTGGGAGAGTTTGGCCAATGGGCGGAGCAAAGGCCAGTGGCTAATATTCTCACCGCGGTTAGAGCGTAAACTAAAATTGCGACACAGCGTCGATCAATCAGCAGACCTCGAGGTCACAATAGTGAAAACGACATTTAAAGCGTGAAATAGAAGCGTTCAATCTTGCAGCAGCAATGGTGGAAACTACGCACGTTGCCCTGGTTTGGAAAGCGGGTTCGTTTATTCACCTGTTGAATATGGACGTCACGAAAATTCAACGAGGTAGCGAAAACGTCACATCCGCTTATATTAGTCGAGTCGCATTCTTAGAGCTCATGACCAGCGCTGGTCACCTTCACAGCCAGTGGTTGGCCACGAGATGCTCGCCTGTTGAAACCACTGAATGACCAAAGCCTCATAATTCACGGCTCTGGTGTGAATCAGAGTGCAGCGGCCCCTGGCGAAGCTCACTTCGAATGTGTTTTGTATCTATAAGTCAACACTCTAGGAACCTCTGGTGCGCACACTTTGCCGCGAAGCACTTAGAGGAGCCGATCGCTAAAAAGTACCTAAGGTATGCGTGTGAGGCAGACTGCTGTTTGTTTTTTCAGATTACACATATTCATTGCGTTTTCCACGTAGATTGCTGCGATCAACTACTCTCAGTGCTTTGCGAAAGAGTAGACGGGCTGGAGTTTTCGTAATAATAGCTAGGAGTGTTTCATCTCCTACTCTTCTGACCTTTGGAATCACGACGCTATGGTGTTTTGACACTGATTGGACGCATCATGACGCCGCATCCGAGGTAGGCTGGGACGTTAATCTAACCATTGCTTTCAAGGACACTTCTAACTCGGCACAGGCTTAGTCCCATCATTGAAGCCATCGTCGTTGAATTGTGCTGCTGCTACGGAAAGAGGAACGTGCAGGGAGTAGGCGATCGTATTATATTTTCATTGTGGTAGTGACTAAGGACAGATTACACTCTGCCGCACCGAAACCGCAAGCGTCGAACCGTTCGAGCACTTGATCCACAATGTAAAACAAAACTTTTATTCTGGAGAGTTCTGCTTGTGTCAGACCATGCTCTGCTTACAGCGTAGCTGACCGGGAGGTTGAAGCCGCGTGCTCATTAGACCAGTCATATATGTTAAGCTTTTGCGACGTGATTACGCTCCCGCCCCTACCCACGCCCAGGAAGTCAGGCGATGACAGGCATGTGGTTAATTCACCTAGCCTTTGGGAAGGCCTCAATGCCCGGTCACTTTACGGGTGAGCGGAGTTTAAATTTAAGTTACATTCAGAAGCTCAATCTTTGCCTGAAATCTGAAGCGCCATTCAGCAAAAAGAAAAGAAAAATGCAATAAATCAGTGGAAGCTAACCTGTCGAATTTGTCAATAAGTGTAAATTCGCATGTCCTAACTTGAGTGTCCCGTTGATTAATGTTTATTACATCCCTCTTCCACGTTCTTTAATAAAACCTGGGTTGGCCTGCATAACATTGCAAGTTTTTGACTAATCGTCAGATTTTCTTTAGTTCATAGAGTCAAAGAAAACAGTATCGGAAATCCTCCCATTTCCCGCGGAACCAAGGCCAGACAAATCGCCAGTGCGCCGCGCGCCCTCTCGCCTCCCTTCCCTCTGTCATAAAAAAAAACTAAGAAGTGTAGCGGGCGCGCGTGGTTAGGTGAAAAGGAACCCCTCGCTGTTCGGAAGAGCATGACATTGCAAGATTGAGCTTTGACTTTTGCGCTGGCCTTGGTTCCGTGCTTCAGCCGTCGGAGGACAAGACAGCTGCCGCCAAGATGCGCTTGGCGGCAGAGTACGCGTAGAGTTGTAGGGTTTTTAAAAACATAATAAAATGCTTGGCATGCTTTATACATGTCTAAACACGGTTGATATAGGAGTTAATGATGATGCCCAGTAAGTTTCTAATTGAAACTATGGCCTTCAAATTAACAAAAAAAAAGCTACTTTCAAAAAACAAAAAAAATATTTCTAAATGTTATTTTTTCTTTTCTAAATGTGTTTCTGGACAAACACCAACACGGCATCAGCCTTTTTTTCTGTGTGATGCTTAGCTTTCGCAGGAGCGATGAAACACTGTATATGATCGCGCTTGATTTTAATATTCATCCTTATAATATTTTCAATCTTGTTGTTCTTTTTTATTATCAATATGATGTTTTTTTTTATATTTTCTGAGCATATGGAGGTTTGAAAAATGTAGGTAAGGCCAACAATTTCACCAATAATTCTCGTTTGTACGTGCGTATTTTAAAGAAAGTGATTACAGGAACTACAACTCTAAGTAAATGACTTGGTGCTGTGTATTTCTTCACACATCAGCGTGTTTGCTGACGATGGCGTACTCTATCGCATAATAACAGACATATCTGTTGTCATTTTGCTTATCAAATATCGAATTGGTGGGACTAGTGATTAGGTGAACTTAACACCCACAAATTGAAATATCTGAGAGTGTCACGTGTTCAATATTTGTGTCACGCGTATCATCTTAATAACGTACATCTCGCTTCAATGACTTTCTATAAATATATCGGTGTTCATGTAGCGTGTAATCTTTCTTGGAAAGCTGATATCTACCATGTGGTTTACTGTGCTAACCGTTTGTTAGGATACTTGAAAAGGGACTTGTTTCTCGTTCCGTCTTCACTGAAACTGAGCTTTGAAAAAATCGCTTACTCGTATAACATTATAAAGTGCTGCTTCCGTGTGGGGCCCCAGTCTTCCATCGCTAAACCCTTCAAGATAATGTATCCAAAATCGCTCAGACATTTTATGCCTAGAAAATATTACCCTACTGCCAGCGTTACTACGATGAAAAACTCTTTTTATTTGCCATTTCTAGTGCATCACCGGAAATTTCCTCGATTGTGCCTTTTCAAAAAGCTCCATAAGAACAGTGCACTTCCTTGTAAATTAATAAATCAACCATCCTACATGTCTTCCCGCATTGATAATAGTCATAATGCCAGTGTTGAATTGAAGCACTTTATTAATAAATTTTTTTACCCCAAACATCGAATGATTAAAACCACCTTCCCGTTTCGATCGCTTTAATCACCGGTGTTGTTTTGTTTAAAAATGCTTATACAAATGTGTGCACTTTGTAATTGTTTTTTCTCAAGCTCACTCCCATCTTCACTGTATAGCCTTGAGATAATTCTAAATAAATAAATAAATAGTTCCTGTCCACGTAACAAATAGCAATATCTTCAGCCTCACGATACTTCGATTGCCGTTGCACACATGTTTTATTTTTAGTAATCTAAAAACTTTACGAACGACACCGAATGGATTTCGGAATATTAAAATAACAGGAAATTAATCCCGGCCCCCAAAACAGGAAGTCAGACGAAGATAAGAGCGAGGAGCTTCCATTTTGCCTCCGAGAATAATTAGCCTGTTCAGCGTCATCGACAAGGAGAGAGCCCAGAAAGTGCGTCACCCTCCATCTGGTTTCCCTCCATCCCATTTGGTTCTCTTAAAATGAAGCCTCTGCGCCGTCCGTGGCAGATGCAAATGTGCGACGTGCCAGCGGGCCGTTCTCTCCTTATCTTGCCGTAAAATTCAGGCCAGCCTGCGGCCGCGGCGGCGGCGGCGGCTGCAGTAGCAAGAGGCGTGCGCGGTCGATGAAAGCAGCCCGGTCCTCGATTCGGGGCCCCCTCGGATGAATATCGATTCCAGCAGCCCGCCTCGAGATGACTCCTTGGGCACTTGTTCGCTCATGGCCGATCTGCAGAGGACAGAGGCGAGGCTGTTTCATCCGCCGGGTCCTGTCTGTGATTCGCCGCAGTGTACATGTTGGTTGGGCTAACCCTCCTATGCATTTGGGTCACGGTTTGCGTCTATATGTTGTAGTCGCTGACAAATTCAGAGGGAGCAGGTCATGGTTGGTCTCGAGTATCTTTTTATTGCTGGGCAGACAATTAGATTGTGGAATAAACCGACAAGAACTCCTACGGACGAATCACGAAATAAGATGCGTGAACATAATAGTCCTCACCCTTCGTGTTTTTAAGCTGTCAGTACCTAAAAATGTGTTCTTTTCATTTACGCGAAGGACAAACGTTCTGAACCTTTTATGTTACACTGTTCTCTCTATTTCCATTGGTTTAAAAAAAAATGTTGTGAGAAAGCGTTCTGTGGGATAATGAACTTACACGTGTCTCACGTATAGTACATCTCGTACTGTGAGTTTGAATCAGGCATGTCGGTCATTTGAAATTACGATGTCGGGTTTATCGGCGAGAACCGAACAGCATAACAAATTTGTACCGAAAACTTTAAACAACGCCAAGATGTGAATGCAATGCAATGTCACGACGAGGTAGCAATTTTAAAATTTTATTTGTTTTAGTAAACCTATATTTTCCACGTGAACAATGGTTGTCACAGCTCTTGAAAAGACTTGTCCTAAACAATTATATTTACTGCAAAGCTGTAGTACTTGTTATGTTCAAGAATGTGTACATCATTGCCGGGAATATATTCAAACTCCCCAATGCATCGCTCTAGTAAGAACTTGAACAAACATTTAACACTTGTTTTTAAGTCACATTGTTTTTATTTTTTCCTCTGTACTGGGGGGTTTCTTCTTTAGAATATATGTACTATACGCACGTCCATGCATATTAACGCATCACCAGCGCCCGTTTAATGTATATATATATATATTTGATCACCGAATTCCGTGCGATGAGTGCTGCAAACCTCTCTAGCAACGTTTTAATTCCGCGCGAGTCGAAACTCAAATTCGCCAGAGCGTTCACAAATCATATAGTTCCCTAGAACTACCGATCGCCAGTATGACCGCAGCTTTCACGCCGCTATGGTGTCGGGAATCGAAAGCTTCGGCGTGCCGTCTGCGGGATTCGGGGGAATTCCACGCAGAAGCCCTGGTTTTCATCGACGGAATTCGCGCGAAACGAGCCGCGGATAGGTTCTCCGCAGGACCTCAGATCGATATTCAATTGCGCGGAGTTTCATCGTAAACTTTTTTCTCCCTAGTATGAATTGCTGAAGCGCGCGCGCGTTCAACGACGAGTTGGTGCCTGCCCCAACAGTATGAGTAATGACGCCGCATCTCGACAAGATAACAATTATTCCGTACAGTGTTAATAAATCCTCTCCTACGACGGGTTCCGTATTTCTTTTTTCTTCTCAGAAATGAAGTTTATTTAGATATTGGTGTAGTAGTTTAACACCTATTGTATATAAGGAAACCATAAAAAGCAGCTTACGTTGGGTCTTCCTCGTTGTGCTCGACCATTGCTATACAAAATATTACATTACAATTTTACGACTTCAGTGGCTCCTAAAACTGAATTCGTCAGGAGTGGCGTCTAGAATTCTGTATTAAAATGCATGATGGCCTGTTGTAACATAACATCAGCTGAAGATGCTCCATTCTCTAATTCCCCAAGCGAAAAGAAGTCACTATAACTCTCAGTAAGAACATTTCTGACGCCACGACAACAGAGGGTATCAATCAGCGCCCAATGCGCCGCGGCGCATTGGGCATTCAGCTTAGCATTATATTTCGTGGGCAGGGTGTCTCCTGCATTTCTCAAGTTGCAACGCATGAACTTTATGAACTTTGCATTTTGAACTTTGCAAGTTGTAACGCATGGACTTTATGAACTCTCTATGAACAATGCATCCGCATGCATTTCACTGCAGTGCCCAAGAAGAGCCAGTCACTGCGATTTACTGAAGAAGCCCAGCGAATGACGAGGCGCCGATAATGTCGGAAAGTAAAACTGAGTTCGGTTTGGAGACGCTTTTATTTTTATATTCCAAACGTTATCTCTGTTTTGCCATTCGTCGGCTCCTTTCGTAAGCCTTAACGATTGGGTCTTTGTGTTCTGCGGTAAAGTAGACACACGTGTCTGTTCATCGGAAGCTCGACTTATCTTCGAATAACCACGGCACGAATACTATATGGCGAACAAGTTCATCTGCTGCTCCTTTGCAGAGGGCATATATATGTCATGGCTCCGAGCCATCAATGAAAGATGTAGTGGGAGATATGAAAGTGCCGGCTTTATCCGCGTTTTAGGCAGAGAGTTGTGGCCTCACGGCGCTCAACGCCAACGTCGTTTGCTAGTCGTATCAATGGCTGTCATGCCTTTTTTGCGTTTCTTAGAAATAAATATACACTTTACGAACAAGAGCTTGTTGCTTGTGAAAGGATACTGAAACTACCTCAAGAGGTACACTCTAAGAAAGAATGACTGCCATGGGTAGTCGAAATGGCGTTTTGTAGGTTTTGACTACTCTAAAGGGCGAGTGACTAACTAGCCTTTGGGCAAAGTGGCAATCGCAAACCGCTCTGGAATGGCCACTTTTCTGAAGTTGACGACGGGGGGGGGGGGGTCACTTTTGAATCAGATATTCACGTGCAGGCAGTCGTAAGTTTTATCAGTAACTTAGGTAACTGGTTATAAATATGCTCTCCTTTACCATTCATGGTCCTTCAAGATCCGCGAAATTCACGTGTTGTGCAGTAAGCATAAATTGGTGGAATAAAACTTTCGTCAGCGGTTTGGGATCGCTTGGAACAGCTGGTGTGCCGGTCCACTGGCCTCCCTTGCTCTCTGTTCGATAACAATCGTAATAATTGTGTCACTGAGCCACCTGAATGCTCGTTCTGTGTGGAAGAGCTGCAAAGTGGACGCACACACACTCACGAATGAATCACCACGTCTGTAGAGGCGGGCAAAACAAAGAGATACGAAAAATAGGGGTAGCGTTTGTGCAAGCTGAACGCCTCTCGTCGTTGTCGACGATTGTGCCCAGCGATTCATCGCCACACTCGACAAGCCTACGTTGTGTTCAATAAAGTCAGCATACCTATCCTAGCGACATTATTTCTTTTTGAGCGTTCTGTGCCGGCGGTAAAAATACAGACAATCTAGCGAGAAGCCGTCGGGGGCAAACGCGGCGATTCCGGCAAACACACTGCCGTCTTTACAGGATATAGGAACGGTGCCGGTGTTTCGGGACGGATGTTTAGAGTGTCTGGTTGCGCTTGGAAAACGTCGAATAGGCGTATGCGCTCTATTCTCTCACTCGTCCGAAAAGCCGTGCTGTTCACTAAGTCTTATCGTGAAATTCGAGCGTCACTAACCGGCTGTAGTCAAATTTGACTACATGCTTTTTGACTATGTATGAGGTCGTTAATTTCACCCAAAGGGTCGTTATATTTGATACAACGTTTTACCACCCTAAAGGTATTCTCATAGAATACCTTCTTTCTTAGAGTGTACGTTTATGTGTGGACTATGAGAAGAGCAAGATCGTCCGCTTGTTTTGCAGCGGTTGTGGTGACATCAGAACGCCGAGCTCTTAATGGTTTTGATTGAAGGATAGTGGATAGACATCAAAGCAAGCTTTCTCGAGGTCCACCCACTATCCCTCAATCAGAGCTCGGCCCTTATGATGTCACCACAACCTCTGCAAAAGAAGCAGACGAACTTGCGCTCCGTAAAGTCAATGACAACCTGTGAAAACGTTGCTTACTATATGTTCACATTTCCAGCTCCCTGAGTGGTTTTGGACATTCTTATCAACCGATGCCGCAACCTGATTGGAAGCGCAGTGATAAAGAGATGCTCAAGACATGACGCGACATGTGTTTCTCAAGTTGTCAGTGATTAAAACAAGTGCTATTGGGTGAGAATGAAATGCGAACAGCGGAATGCGTTTGCTATACCAAACATTCTGCACCGCCTAGAGGCAATTATAAAACTGCGTAGTGAAGAGAGTGACTACGAGGGTATGAGCATCATAGTGGGCGCACGTCCTCGCAGGCCCCTTTTCACCCCGCAGTTTTATTGTAGGCCACGCGCTCTCCTGTTTTCATTTCATTCGTATCCGATAGTACCATATGTGTTGCAACGCGCAAAGAATTCGCGCCTGAGATGTTTGCCACACGACGTATGGAATGCCGTCTGAGGGGGCTGGAACTGCGTGGTGCACGCGACTATACTCTTTCCTAAATTTATCTGTCTCTTCCGGTTTTTTTTTTTTTTCAGGAAGAGGGGCGGGGGGAGACGTTTTGCTTGATTTGCTTGCCTGACAGCAGCGAAATTTCTAAACACATCGGCAGAATGCTGGTGTAGCACAAAGCCACCTTGCGTTCTAAAAACCTGATTTTATCAGATACATTTGTCTCTTACTTTATTCCTTCTTTCCTTTCTTTCTTCCTTTCTTAGTTTCGTGTTTTATTTCTCTCTCTTTCTTGCTATATTTATTTATTTTCCTCATTTTATTCTTTCTTTCTTTCTTCCTTTTTTTCTTCCTTTCTTTCTTTCCTTTACTTTCTTCCCTTTTTTTCCCGTCCGCCCTCCCGCTCGCCCACCAAATTCTACAAGCCAAGAGCTACTCGGGTCCCAGGACAGAGCCTTGGGGAATACCAGAGAAGTACCCAGGGTACCGGAGGCATGATCACCAATACCTTTGAAAAGTTTGGTCAGCAGACAACGATACTGACACACCTGCTTACAAATTTTCTACACAATTTCAACATAGAACGTTCTTTAGGTGTTTTACATATATCCAGGCTAGAAATCGTAGTTCACATTGATAAGCACTCTTTTCCTTGGTACTCTTATCATAAAAAGTACTTCGAGGCAGTAGTTTCAATCTTCGCGTGGCAAGCTTGGTATGTGAAATATTTTTGTAACTCTTTTCATCCCCTTACAGAATACCTCCGAGTTCTAATTAGGTTTAGCTGATGTTCAGATGTTGCGTTTCGGATTGTTGTTACTAGTTTTAGTATTTTCTTTATCTCGAACTCAGTTTAAACTAACTTCACAAAAAATAGTTGGATAGATGCCAACAGAGCACCCCGTCGCCCTTATAAGGCAGTTCACAGGAAACCGGTGTCAGACTGCTGATACTAAAATTTACATCTCTAGCATATACATAGGAGATCACGAAAGCAATATCCTATTAAGATCATACAATGACAAGTTACTCAACTTGTGAGTGCGTAGTATTTTAATCTAGATTGACGTTTACTTTGATGTCAAGGACACTTCTTACTAATTTGTTTTCGACCACTTAGCGTTTGCGTTAACATTCACTCGATTATTGATGTGATATGTTCTGTACTTATAATTCTAATAGTTTATTCTAATTGGTATAATTGTTTATTATACTTCAAGCTGAATGAGTTCCCAGCTTGTTGGTGTGATTACGCATTTGTTAGGCAGAAATAAATAACACAGAGTTTAAAGACAATGCACTTGAGCATTAATGTACGTTAAATAGTGCAATCATGTGTTACATTCGCCTTAACATAAATGTTTATTGAATGCTGCTAAGCAGACAACCCTGAGCATCAATATTGGTATTTTATTACAGAAAAATAACTGAAAGGCAATCGTGTTTACGTCCAGATGTTTTATAAAAAAAATTATCCTCGTGTGAGAAACGCCGCAAAATAAATCGCTCTGAATTTTTTTTTCATATTTAGTGTCATGATAATGGTTGGTAGTTATGTATGTATTATAAAAAAACATATATATTACAATCATTTATGATTAAATAAAGACGCGGCGCTACCTTGACTCTAAAGCCAAATATTGAATAGCATTCTCAAGTCGCCAAAAATACACTTTATTGCAACGAGCTCATCTTGCGATTTTTAAGAAAAACCTTTCGCTTGGTCTCCCTCGGCGCATTTAGATACTAAGGTAATACACAAGAGAACAACATGAATAACGGAATTAGGTCGCTGGGACAGCATACTTTCTTGAACTCACGTCCTTAAGAATAAAAGCAATTTAATTTAAAAAGAAGGACCCAAAGCATCGGAAAAGTAGTACCTTAACCCAGCGCCCTTTTAAAACTTGGCAATACCCGAGGACCCAGAACTGGCCTTCCTATGCTGCCTTACGCAAAAAGATTGGTTCTGAGAATGGAATTACCTAGCTTGGGCGGCTTTCAGCCGCGGCGGAATCCTCTTAAAACCGCTCGACATTTACATATCTTTGTAAATGCGGATTTCGGAGCCCCGTCTTTGTGATCAGAGCAGTAATTTAATGCGATGGCTCAACACAATATCTACGCACACAATGGACTTAAGTCTACACCTGATTTCAAAGACGTTACTGTAGCGAAAGGTTTTGCCAGGCACAACCGACTGTAGTAAGTAGACGCATGGGCTTTCTTTTAGAGTGTAGGGCTAAAAAATGAAAGCCGTTTACAACCCCCCGTAACGCCGAATTAGAGCCCAGCTCTCGAGGAGAAGGAGGGAAGGGTAATGAGGGGAGGATATACACCTCCTCCCTCTTCCTCACATCTTCATCCTGCCTGCTACTCCTCCCTCCGAGCGGCGTCAGCGTCGCCGTCGGCGCAACCGTGAGGTCGCGTGACCCTCGTGACCTCGCGTGACCTTCGTGACCTAGCGGGGGTCACGTGGCGTCACGGGGTTCACGTGACCTCACGGGGATCACGTGACGTCACCGGGGTCACGTGACCTCACGGGGGTCACGTGACCTCACCGAGGTCACGTGACCTCACTGTTACGCCGACGGCGACCCCGATGGCGACGGCGACGCAGCTCAATCCGAAACAGGCTCCTATGAGCTGCGCTCTATAAAAGAAACGTGGTACTATTTTTTTTAATAATCAAAACAAAAGACGAGTCGAAACGAAAGCACCGTTAAATAAACGAGAGGACAATATTTTGGTCGGCGCAGAATACAATATTTAGTAATTTCATTATTATAAATGCCCCTTTTATCTAAGGTTGTATCACCGTTTCACATTCAATGCTCAAAATCAACAGATTGACGAATTTCTTTATAATGATGCAGTCGCAGAGGAGCAACAGATTGTATCCAAAGAATCCGAGTAATTTCTAAAGACCATTGAATTCCTTCTTAAAGTTAAACTCATAATTTATTGATTGACCAAGTGTGGCATGCCACACAGAATCACTCAATTAATTTAAACCCTGCTTTGATTTTGAAACATTTGTAGGGATTTATCATGCCCTATACTACTAAGAAAAAATGTTAATTCAATTAAGTGCCAGCGTGCATCTGTACTGTCATAAACTAGTGTCAAAATAGAGTTATTATTGTGAAACGTGCAACCATGTTTACTTGCAAAGATGTGAGCCTCTCTATATTCACAGAGTTTCTAAGATCGTCTATACACGAAGACACGTTTGTTCCATTAAATTTTGAATTCGTTCAGTCCTAAGGTTCGAACCCTACTTTACGGAAAATATCTGGAAAAAAATTTGTTCGTTATTTTAACAGTCCTAAAAATATTTTCCCGATACCTTTGACCCGACCTCCATGCGACCACATTCAGTTTTTAGGAAATAAGAACCACTACATACACCAAAACAACATATGCAAACCCCCCGAAACATTCACGAGACCGGTATCACGACCTTATTGCATACTCCTCCACGTTATAGGCTCGACAGTTGAGAGGAATTCATTCGTCGTTGAGCGCCTCAACAATTAATGACCTTACGTGTTTGTGGCTTTTTCTCGGCAACATTTCACAACAAACGTGATTTCTCGACGTTAAAATAATTTATCTTCTCGTAAGTATCCGTGCTATTGGTCATACTTATATGACATAGTCTGTAATATGACAACAGTGCCTGGATCGAGTCTCCATTGCTGTGTGTTTACCGCGTCCAAATGCCTGGTCCCTCGATTTCCGCCGAAGGACATTTCAGAAATGCCACGCCTTCGCAGGTCGCGATCCTGGTGGCGTCACAGCAGTGTTGTGCCCGTTACCGAAAATAAGTAACGAAATAGCGTTACTCCTTAGCTTGGAAAAAAGCTAACGCTTTACAGAGCTCCGGTACCATTTTGCAAATGTAACGAGATACCGGCGTCGTTACTTGCCATGACTAACGGAGGTTACTTTTACGTTAGTTTGTCGTTACTTTGTGTTTCCCTCTTAGTGTATGACTGTAGAGTCTCAACCACAAACGTCTCCACAAGATTGCCAAACACTTCTTGAGAAACAGGAACTTGGTGCATACGGTTGATCTTCATCTGCTCCAGAAAGGGCGCGGCGGGAAAGTTGGCTGTAGTCTCGGTCTTTCGTTTCTTTAAATTACCGCGAACTCTGATTGCTTCTGCGAATGAAGGTACTGGCGAAAAAAAAAAAAGAAAATTAGGACTGATGCAAAGCACCGCTGTTAATTTCTAGTTATGGGTGGTGTGGAACAACGAAATATTAACTAAATAAATTGCATCACAAAGTGGGACAGAAAACACTGTCTATATAAATCGCAATTTTAAACAAATATCAATTAGGCGTGTTTATATATAACTGCCATATTGATTTACCCTCCTTCTCAAATATACAAGTAAACTAAACTAAGCCTTTTTAGAAGACTTTTCGCTAGCTTACATTAATGAGCATTGTGAGATGTAGCTAAAAAACTATAGCTAACAAAACGATCTCGAAAGAAAGGTGCATTATTTTGGGAAAAAACGCTTAACGACGACATTTTAACGGAAACAAAGTAAGTGACATTGAAGAATAACTCACCTTAATGTGCTTTTTCAAATTAGAGTTTGACGTCCTGGATGTGCTCAGCAGCTTGAGCTTCGGCATACAGAGCAGACATTTAAACAGCAAATTGTCTGACTTCGTTTCCCTCAGTTCATACATAACACTTAACCAGGGCCATAATAGCGGAGTTTCGGTGGCCGTTGCCATCTTGCACGAAATGTGAGTGCGAGATGGCAGTAGAAGGGGCATTTATAACAATCGTTCCAAAACGGCCTTTTTGGTTAGAGGCAGACGTTGCATGGCAGAGGCAACTGTACAGCACACTGACTGCTCACAAAAAACGCACCTCATAGCCACACCGGTTTTAGTCACAGTTCGGTTTAGGCTGCACAAGTAATGAAACGAGGACACCGATCGCTTATTATAACGAATAATTATAACCAAATAAGATTACTTGTGATTGTAAAAGAAGTAAAGCCCCGGCCATACTTTGGTTATAATCACGTGCATACTCAGTCTCATAATATCCACTATCAAACACTACAACATCTTCACGTGTAGATATGATTAAAAAAGGTGGCGAGCGTTTATAAGCTCTTTACCCTAAGTTTTACTTTCACGTCCAAACACTTTTTTTTCACGCCGGCAGCAGCAAAGTAAGGGCGAAACAGGGAAAGCCGTCACTACCACTACGAATGTGTCTCTCTAGAAGAATGGTACAGTAGCGTTCACACACAACCAGGAACTGCGAGAGGGATAAGGCGGGCGCAGCGTCCACCAATAGATAATTCGGTCTTTGAATGCCAGGGAGTTGGGGGCTAACTGCGATACAAAGAAGGTGCCGTCCGTGGTGGTTACCCAGTCTTCCGTCTAAATTTTGAGGCGCTATAGAAGAAAGGATGCCCCGAGGATTGAGTGGGAGGCGGCCTTCTGAGCGGGAGTCGTTATCCAGCGAGAGACCGTACCTTTGTACCCCTCCGACAGGGATTCTGAAAGATGGTGGCATCTTTCTGGTGACGGACGCCTTTCAATCCTGCGATAACCTTGCCACTTGTTTTGGTTGAAAGCGTGGGAACGTGAACGCTTCCAAATTTAGAGTTTATCCTTTCTGTTATCGACAAAACGAGAATTTATTTATTTTGATGAGAAGGATTTGACCAGCTGGAGTATCTAGGGGCAATTAGGCAGATTCCTTCGAGCGGCGACAGACTGTTGCCTTCTGAGCGGATGTCTTTTTCCAGTGAGACGGCTGCTCCTTCAGGGCACGGCGACGGTGGTCTTAGTTGCTTCGACACAAAGACTGCACCAAGGACGATTAGGAATTCCGCAAAGCGATAATCTCGCGTCTTTTGGCCCAGGTCGTGAGAACGTTGAAAGTGTCTTCCGAGGGAGTTTGAAATGACGCCGTTTTTACCTAGCTTTGTTGGGGTTTCTTTTCCACTTTTCATAGTGCGCGGAATAAAAATTGTTTTCTTTTTCCATTTCATTTAATGACCTCAAAAGCTTCTATTTATGCATCACATGAGGGGAGAATGACAAGAATGGGGAGAAGTCGTGACTGATACATATATGAGAAACTGCTTTCAAACTATCATGCAGCCATTTTTAATCAAAAGTAACGAGTAACGAATAACATAATTTGACAGCAGATACCGTAAAATAATAACGACATTACTTTACTGGTTACTCATGTGGGATTCTAACGAGTACGTTAGAACGTAACTAAAAAAACGAACGGGTTACCAGTAACGTCGTTACTTGTAACGCGTTAGGTTCAACACTGCGTCACAGTAGCGATGGTGGACGTGGCAGGCGCCTGTTTTGCTGCAGGTAGTTCTTTAGCCTCACAGTCCACGTAAGCTTTGGCAGCCAGGAGATGGGACGCCGTAACGACAAAGACATTCGTGTTTGACTTTATGTTTTCTCAATTTTTTACGCCTGCCAGGATCACGACACGTGACATCATGGCACTCCGGCTTTTCTACCTTAATTTGTTGCCCCTTCGGGGCCCCTTTGGATGCGCGGGAGGAATAGGACGCTGAACGCACCAGACGGGGACGTGTTCCAGGCGCCGTAATATTACTCCCGTTAAAGCCGTTTGAAGCGAGTATGTCGTCGCTTCGCCACATCGTACCACAGTACCCCCTTCCGCGCCCTTCGTACAAACTTCAAGGAATGAAATGTATTTCATGGAATAGTATTCAGCCTTGGAATATTAAAACCTGTATTACTCGGAATAATCGCACCGAGAGGGTGCATTCATTAGTGCAATTATTTCGAATATTAGATCTATCAGTGTGTAATTTTTGTCTTTCGTTTGCACTCGACTATCGTGAAAGACATCATGTTTGTCCATGATTCAACTAGCTAAAACGAGATAAATAGTTTTCGCCTGGCGCATTGAGAATTATACATGCGGTGCTGGTTTGGCTGTAGTTCTATAAATACGCTCGTTCTAATTTGTAAGATAAATTTAAGTATTTACGTTAAACAATAGCACGCGGCCGATTAAACCAAAAGCACAGGACTCCAGTTACAGATACTTCTTTGAAATCGGAGTTAGATATGTAAAGATTATGATGTTGAAATAAGAAACTAAAACAAACCACAACAGATAGAATTATTCTCACCGCTGTATAATTTTTCCTTTGATAACTTTTAAAGAAAATTTACAAAACCCATGGTTCAGCTTATAATATGCATCCTAACTTCCTCATTTTCTTTTTGTGGTCCATCTAAAAAATAAATACATTCCAGTGAGATTACGAGGGAGTTTTCGACTACTGCTTTGACGATCGAAACACAACTGATTCAATAATGAGAAATAAATCACGAAAATAGAACACTGACTGAATTCCCCGGTATATTTTTGGTGCACCATATAGTATACAATAAATTATCATCACTCTTATTTTAGTACATCAAACATTTAAAATGTGCAACTGTTATTCATTCCGCGCTAGTGTATAAATATTGTTGTATTAGTACATAAGCATTTTAGCATTTGCTATACAAACGCGTGCTGTAGAACCTTTTCTTCTAAAATGTTCACTTTCCATAAATGCAGTCTTCCAATTCATAATCAGAAATAAATATGATAAGCACCGGCGTCAAATATATGTTCTGAAGGTAAAAATATTTTATCTTTGTAGTTATGGAGTTAATTTAGAATCGATAAACTAGTATAGAAAATGTAAGAACACTGGATGCTGAAGTTGAAGTCAATGAACCTGAAGCTAAGTATCTAAATTAAACGTATCGTACACGTTGCATTTTCATCCATCTACGAGATCGTATGTAAGTAACGGCATATAGGGTGCCCAAAGTCACCAGGGTTGATCTAAAATGGATCGTAAATATTGATGCCTGCGCGTAGCAACCTAACTTTTCGGCAAAGGTGTATTTGACAGGTCGGTTTTTTCTTGTAAAATCAGAAAGCTTAGCTTCCTTTCTGTAAAGAATAGGGCCAAGAAACTTGTCAGGGTCAACAGCGTGCGGCGACGCAGAGGACCAAGACTGACTGAAAACACGTTTATTGCTACCATCTTTGTTGGTGGGCGGAAGCACTGCGGCATGGCCCATAGAGGAGGGGAAGAGGGTCAAAAGGACTGCCTGAGTTCCGTTTTCTCGATGTAGAAGACCACTGATCTCAGCACTCTCAGTCTTGTCTCTTCGTCTGCTTCGGGTGGCCGGATCCAGGCTCCTAGGTCTCCCGGTCGTTCTTCGCCCTTTAGGGTGGCTATAGCTTCCCCTCTCCTTTTCAAAATGCTGACACCCCCAAAGAAGGAGTGCGACGTCGGGACGAGTAACTTTCTTGCAGCGGTTGCAGCTTGGGGTCCGGAACGTAATCGGGGTGATTCCGCTTTTTGTTTTCGCCGGCCTAAATCTTGAGAAGATAAGGCGTTATCGCACTACCCGTCCTCACCCATCTCAGTAGCACCGTCTGGTACCTCCTGAGGCCTCGGGTGGAGGTGGGTTACGGTTCTTGGGGCAATCTGGTTTTCAGCTCTTTCTTGAGCTTCGCATTTGCCTTGGCCGTCAACGCAATCGGGTTATACTCGCAGTAGCCGTTGCTGATTTCGTCTGCTGGCTGTCGAAGTGGGCCGTTGGCGCTGGAAAGGATAAAACGCTTGTGCTCTCTCGCAGCTACGTGGGCCGCCTCGTTACCCTCCACGCCCGAGTGCCACGAGACCCAGCGTAATTGCAAGCGGATCCCGTAGCGCTCGCGTGCGCGGATGACTGTGTTCATGATCTTTCGTACCGTCGGACTCGCGAGACAATATTCTTTGCATGCCCTCAGCACTTCTTGGGAGTCGGTGAAAATTGTCACCGTTGTTGGCTTGTTCCGGTCCTCGTTGTCCCGTCTCTTCTTGTCCGCTTCTGCACAGGCTTGCTTCACAGTCGTGAGGACCACCTGTGCCTCCGCGTCAGACAACGAAGTCGAGTTTCGGTGGGTGTTCGGAGCGCGTATTGATAGATGGCGTTGGGAGCAGCGTCCGGAGGTGTAGTCGACAGCGAAAGAAAGGAGACGAAATGCAGAAGAAATCCGTTGGCACCAAAAGCGCCGCCGTTATGCGCCCGTTTTCTGGCTTGAGCGGCGTCGCCGTCGCCGACGGCTTAACCGCGCGTTGCATTATGGGACGTTTCCCTTAATGACGTCACATGTGACGTCCCGAGGGTCCCGAGTGACGTTACGAGACTAACTAGCGTCACGAGTGACGTCAATCTTAACCACACCTTTTATGTTACGTTTCCCATAGTGACGTCATACGTGACGTCACGAGGGTCACTGGGCTCACGAGTGGCGTCATGAAGGTCACTCGTAGAAGGTCACGACGAATGTCACGACTTTCACAGTAAAGGTCACGTGAAGGTCACGTGCAGGTAACAACCGTCACATTGAAGGCCATGTGAAGGTCATGACCTTCACTTGACCTTCACGAGTGACGTCACGAGTGTCACGAGGGACGTCATGAGGGGGAAGGGAGGGAGGGGGAAGGGAAGGAGGAGGGGAGGAGAATGAGAGTAGGTGGATGGAGGAGGGAAAGAGGAAGGAGGAGGAGGAGGGGAGGAGAAGGCGAGGAGGCGGGAGGACGAGGAGAGGAGGAGGAGGGGAGGGGGAGCGGTTACGAAGGAAAACGAGAGGAGAAGGAAAGAGGGTACGGCCACCGTACCATCACCTCCTCCTCCTCAAGAGCTGTGCTCTAATTCGGCATTACAGGAAGTTGTAAGCGCCTTTAATCCTTTTTTACTTCAAGTTTTGATTTTATTGTTTGCATTTATTGTCAAACCAAAGGTGCATTACAGAAAGATTATGCATATTTTAATAAACCACGGTGGCCGTGAGCAGTCTCGATAAAGAGGTAGCGCCATCTCGATAAAGACGAGCGCCAAACGCGACCCGCCAGTCGACTTGGTCATCTGCGTTGCCGGCCGCCATTGACCCTGGCAAGTTTCTTGGCCATATTTGTTACAGGAAGGGATCGAGCTTCGCTTTGTAATTTTACAGGAAAAAAACTGACCTGTGAAGTACACCTTGGACGAAAAATTTAGATTGCTGGGTGCAGGCGTCGATTTTTGCGGTCCATTTTAGATCGAGCCTGGTGACTTGAGACACCTTTTATAATAGAAGGAGCTTTCTTATGTAATTTAAATGCAGAATTTTAAACTGTATAAGAATCACACAAAAAAAATCAGGAAACTTTATTTTTGAATAAACGGATCAATTGAGAAAGAATCGAGAATACAAAACTCATCTGGTAAACTCATCCGATACAAACATGTCGTCCTTCGCCCTAAAGAAATATCAAGAGAGGCGCTTGCACACAAAGTTAGTTTTGAAAACGCCTAATACGCGTGTGCGTTATATTTTTCTGATTCACTGTGGTGCTTAATACACGACCTCCGGTGGCTGTGAAATCGATTAGGCTAATAGGCTGGAACAAAATGACCAAAGTAGAGGTAGTAGGTTGTGCAACATAGCCTATGAGGTCAGTAATGCTAGCCTTGTTAATACCATTTACTTAATGCTTACGCAAGCAACAGTTGCTAAACACTGGGTGTCGTGGTTCAGGTCAAATGTCTGAGTGAAATAGGAGAGTGCACAGATCGACGGTATAAATCAATTTATATAAAACAGCGATATACGTAAATAAAAAAAGATGACTAATGCCTAAGTATTTACACATGTACAGTTAGAAATGTCTTGAACTCTCACGTCCCTCTTTAGGTCGCTGACATCAGGCGCTGGGGTCGCCAGTGTCCGTTGGAACTTGACGATGTGTTGTCGACGGAATCCGATGCTTTGTACCAGGGGTCGCTGCCGAGGTATCTCCGGGCTCTGTTGGAGGTGTCCCAAGTTATGCCGAGGAATTATCCGCAGGGTACCAGGGTTCGCCGCCGTGATACTTTATGTCCCTGTAGAGGGCTGCGGGTCCGAGTAACGGTGGAGTTGGCATGCGTCTGCGGTTCACGGCCGAGGGCTGCAGCTTTCTCGAGTCACCGTCAAATCCGTCTGCATCTGCGGGTCATGGCCGAGGTATGCAGCGTTCTCGGGGCACCGTCGAATCCGTCCCCTGCTCGAGCCAGATCTCCTCGAGCTTCTCCTTTTCTTCCTTTTCACTTTTTTACCGCCTGGCCTGGCACCTCTTCTTTCCTCTTCTTTTTTCACCGCGTAACGTGACAATAACCCCCTCTTCAGTATTTAGTTTATCTAAATTCTCATTCCTTCAGGTTACGCGGCTTTCCACCTGTTTTCACTTTGTCGATGCACAAGTTCCGTATACACGCACGAAAAATAACACCACTTTTCTTCCCTGCCGCTTAACAAAAAATGAACTCAACAATCGCTGAGGCAGCAAAAACCTTAACCTATTATTTCATTTAAAAAAAATTCAACCACTTTTATTAGCTGCTGTATCCCTACTCCTGATTTACTCTTTCTTTCGGTGAGCACATCTCAATATATGTCGACTAAATGAACTTCAAATGTGCCTAGCTATACCCTGCTCATATAATCCGCCCCGATATTGTCCTTTCCTTTTATGTATCTTACGTGGAATGCAAACTCTTGTAAGGCCAGACTCCATCTCATCACCCTAGAGTTGTTTAACTTCACCTTGTTCAGGTATTCTAAGGGCTGGTGATCAGTTTCAACCACAAACTCTTTCCCATAAAGATACACGGCGTATTTACCTACTGCCCACACTAGCGCAAGACACTCCCGTTCTATGGCTGCGAAGTTTCTCTCGCTTGCGCTTAGCTTACGACTAGCATAGGACACAGGATGCATCATACCTTCATGCTCCTGCAGGAGCACTGCTCCTATTGCCGTGTCAGATGCGTCTGTACGCAAAACGAACTGTTTTGACAGATCCGGCGCCAACAAAACTGGTGGTTCTGCCAACTTCTTTTTCAGTTCTTCGAAACTGGCATTGTGTTCTGCTGTCCACATGACGACATTGCTTCGTCCCTTTTTTGTGAGCTCGGTCAGCGGTGCTGCTATTTCCGAGTAGCCTGATATGAACTGTCGGTAATATCCGGCCAGACCGAGGAAGGCTCTCACTTGTTTCTTTGTTTTTGGAACCGATGCCTTTTGTATCTTTTCCAGTACCTCTGGCTTTGGAGCAATTCGTCCCATACCTAGCTTATGGCCTAAGAATGTTACAGAATCAAAACCGAGCTCGCATTTGTTTGGTTTTGCCGTGAGCTGGTTCCTTCTGAGGCGTGCAAATATTTCCTTTAGCGTTTGCCAGTGCTCTTCCCATGAATCCGTGGCTACTAATATGTCATCAATGTAATGGTATACGTTAGGGACACCTTCAAGGACATGTCTCATTAACTTCGTGAACACTGCTGCTGCCGTCTTTAACCCGAAAGGCATGAATTTGAATTGATACAGTCCGGAAGTTGTGGAAAAGGCAGTCTTCTCTTTTGCCGATTCTTCCAGAGGTATCTGCCAGTAGCCTTTCGCCAAGTCTATTTTCGAAAAGTACTTCTTTTTACCCACTTTGGTGAATACCATGTCTGCCCTCGGTATTGGTTCGGCGTCGTTAATCAATACCGTATTTAGGCTTCTGAAATCGACACATAGCCTATTGGATCCGTCGGGCTTCTTCACCATTACGATAGGGGAATTGTAAGCCGAAGTCGATCGCTCAATGATTCCTAATTTTAGCATTTCCTGCACTTCTTCTTCTACCTGGTCTTGAATTGCAAACGGCAGAGGATACTGTCTGACGTACACAGGTTTTTCGGTGGTCAGTCGCAATGTACATTGCAGCGCGTCTGTTCGTCCAGGTAGGTCGGAGAATATATCCTGATATTGTGTTATCGCGTCACACAGGTTCTGTTTTTGTATTGGACTTAGTTTAGGGTTAATAAGCACGTTCTGTGCTCCATGTTGCTCGCTTAGACTTGGTGTCCTGATTTCTCCTAGATCATCCGACGTGTATGCATCAACTATTACAGCGCAACTTTCTTTCTTGGGTGTGCGATCTTCGTATCTTTGCAACATGTTCACGTGGAACATTTTCTTTTTCCACCAACGAGCAATTCGTAGTTCACCTCTCCTTTCCGCCTGGTAACCTGGTATGGGCCCTTCCATTGCATGGTCAACTTGTTGCGATCGCTTGGCAGCAGAATGAGCACTAAGTCTCCTGGTTCGAATCTTCTTGTCTGGCTCTTGCGATCGTAGTACGTTTTTTGTTTTGTTTGAGCCTCTCCTACGCTCTCGTGTGCTACTTCGCAAGTCTTCTTTAGCTTGTGCTTCAGTTCCAACACATACTTATACGATGTTTTTAACTCTTCGTCCAAAGTTTCATTTGACCATAACTCTTTCAGTATAGTCAAGGGGCCTCTTACATTCCGCCCGTATAACATCTCAAAAGGTGCAAATCCCAACGTGGCCTGGGGTACCCCTCTGTAAGCAAAGAGCAGGGCTGGAATATACCGATCCCAGTCGGTGGGGCGCTCCTGACACATCCTCCTGAGCATCTGTTTGATTGTTCCATTAAATCGCTCAACAAGTCCGTTGCACATGGGGTGATATGGCGTGGTCAACAACTGTCTGAATGATAATAGACGACTGACTTCCTTCATGAGGTCCGAAGTGAAATTAGATCCTCGGTCGCTCAAGATCTCTTTGGGTATTCCGTACCTGGAGAACATTTCTACAAGTGCCTCTGCTATATGTGGCGTGTCAATCGTTCTTAGCGCCATCGCATCCGGGTATCTGGTGGCCATGTCGACCATCGTAAGGATATACCGGTTGCCCTTACATGACGTTGGTGTTATCGGTCCGATAATGTCAATAGCTACCCTGTGGAAAGGTGTCTCAATTATGGGCATGGGTATCATTGGTGCCCTTTTGACAGCTCCTTTCGGAATTGTACGTTGGCACACGTCACAAGATCTTACATAGCGTTTGACGTCGCTTTGCATCCCGGGCCAAAAGAAGTCATTTGATACTCGAGCAATTGTGCTCTTCACACCTTGATGACCCGACATGAGGGCATCATGTGCCAACTCCAATACGTTCTCTCGATACTTTGTTGGCACAATGAGTTGGTCTATCACGTCGCCCGAATCATACTCGCATCTGCGAAACAACATATTCCCTTTCATAGTGTAGTGCGTCGTTACACCCGATCTCCATTTCTGTGTTTTCCTATCGAGGCTCCCGAAACATCGCTGGAGACTGTCATCCTCTTTTTGGTCTTTTGTTATTTCTTGTGCCGTGACCTCTAGCAACCTTATGACCGGCGTTTTTAGTCGGGGTAACGGTTTCTCTACCGTTTCGTTAGTCTCCTTAGATCGTACTGCAAACGAGATGCTAGTGTCAACCTGCGCAGGTTTGCTGGGTACCTTCTCTATTTCGGTTACTAGGTGTTCCCCACCTTTTGACTCTGGCACAGAGCAGTTGTTCACAGCTGGGAACCTACTATCATTTTCACGACGGCTCTCTGTTTTGCCCAAAACATGGTCTTCATGACCAGGCATCTCATTAGTTTCTGTTAACCATTCTGGGTCGGGACAGTCTACTTTCCTCACACCCGAGATGTTACCTAATATTAAATCGTAGAGTGGATCCTCAACACATTTTGCGTTTACTTGTCCTGTGTAATAGGGCGTCTCGATGTATATGATGGCTTCAGGCATCATCCTCACAGTCCTGTCAACTAGAATTACCCCCGTGGACTCCCCGGTAAGCTCATTGTCGTGCACCAGGCTTTTTCTTATTAATACCGTGTTTGTACCACTGTCCCTAAGCACGGCTATTTTATTGCCATGAAATCGGCCTTCCACCACTGGCATCATTATATGCAAACCATACTTTGCATCTGTGTCGTCAGTGCTCGCCTTCACTTCGTTTTTTGTCCCCTCTTGGTTTCCCTCTTTGGGCTCGGTCGATGATGCCTTCCTTTGGTT
>JAZHYW010003448.1:0-31179 GCA_037355805.1 Ixodes ricinus
CCTTTTCACTGCTACGGACCCGCGGAACTGCAGCACGTCAGCCGAATCCACGTCGCCTATTGGGTAAGCGCCTACCTCACCAGCACCGCGATCATAAACAATAAATAGCCGGCAAATGTTTCCTAAAAGTTTTGTTAAATAATATTCAGATCCACATTTTGTAGCATAATTAGAGATGTGTGGCGAAAATCGCCAAATTTGATAATGCTGAGAGCCAAGCGCCATCTATCGTGTGGTAAACGAAGCTGAGAGCCAGCTCCGCCAGCTCCGGAGCTGTCCTTTTTACGATCAAATCAGCATGGCCGACAGCGTCGCTTGGTCACCGTGGTCACGACGACCAACGAACGTTTATATTTTTACGTGTTCTTCTGCGCGCGTCCCGACTCAAGCAGCAAGAAAAAGTACTTGAAACAGACCACGACGAACAAGAACGCTGGATCCGTAAACACCCGAGACAAGCTGAAACGGCAACCGAGTTTGGCAGAAAGGCCTAGCAGGCGCAGCCATTCCGCAGCGTTGCTTCGACGGTACTTGACCAAGACAGTGCCCACGACCGGCTGGCGTGCTGAATGGAATATGCCCGCGCGACCCTTGTGGACCCTTCCCGTATTATAGTTTGATCGCTGACCTCAATTTTAGATTAAGAGGTGAGGTCAATCTCTTCCCTTTGTCATTTCCTTGTTTTCCGAGGCAGTGTTGACGAACACTGTCGTCGAAAAGGGACTTTCGTCGATTCTATCTTCTTGTTTTGTGTGATATAGAGCTCGAATAAACGCCGTATGGATTACCTTCGTAACACGGTATGTACACTTTGTTATTAGTATGCCATTTTTATTCTGACACGACTGCACGTCACTGTCGAGCTATAACAGTTCGTGGGAGCTACGTGCAATGCCGGTCCAACCTTCCTTTGCCGAGTGTCAAGTCAGTATCGAGTTGCAATCGTAAAATATCGGTCCCGAAGCGCTTACCAACAGCGTAAATACAGCACTTCCATCAAACGCGCGCGAACGCTCCGAGTGTGAACAGGTATTTACGTGGCTCTTGCTGACACTGTCGTAGTTCAAACGTATCTTTTTTAATGTCGGCTCCCTCTTGCATCTCCGAGGCAGCGAAAAAACGCCGCGGCAATTTGTTTCTATCTACGTCGCTTTGCAAACGACTGACACGGGCCGCCTTTTACCAACAATGACAGTTGGGTTGACTTCTGGAGTCTTCACCGGAACACTCGCCGCACTTCCCAACAGGCATACCGGCGTATGGGACTAGTCCCATGCTGTCACTGTAGCGAAAAATATCTCATTGAATTTCGCTCAGCTGCGATGTGTCCATGGCAATCGCGGCGATGAGGGGCGCCGATTCAGAAAATACGTCGGTGACATCAGCGCCATCGGCGCAGTAAAACCTACCGGCGCACCCCCAACTCGCCGCCGCTGACGCTCCCATTCTACAGCCGAGAGAACTTCCGGTTCCTGTCCCAGCGTACGTCACGACCGTCAAAATTACGCCGCAACTTGTTTTGCGGTCAGTTGGAGAGAAAGAAAAAGTCGATATTTCATTATTTTTTTGTGTAGAAGTTAATGAACCGAGATGAAAACGGATGCCTGTTCGGCATTCAGTGAACGTTGAAGGTTTAATGTAAAAGTTATCTGGCAAAAGTAAAAAGGTCATCGTCACTCAGTGGGCAAATTTCGCTACACAACCTGAGTTTCAGGAATGCACGATGGTATTAATTCTTTTGGAGGTTGCTTATGATAACGTAATGAAGGTTGTACGGCCCGCTTGGATGTTTCTTTTAGAGCGCTGGAGATTTTAATAAAATTAAGGATCATGACCGTTTTGACCGTTTTTAGCGCGTTTTGAGGCATTTTTGGAAAACACAATTATATTAGAAGACAAGCGTGACAAAACGCTTGGCCGTACGTACTAGGGGTGCCTCTATTCTTAATTTTAAGACTCATTACGAGAAAGCGCTATATTGTTGTGATGTGTATGTATTGTAAACAAAATCACCCTGTTAATTTTATTTCCAACTTGGTAAACGAGATGGCGACACTAGTACTAAATGCCTCAAAACGGGGTTTTCTTGCTGTTGTTGTTTTGGCGTACGTTTTTTTTTTTCTCTCTCTCTCTTCACCTTTCTAATTTTTAGGCAAACTCAAATAAACCTTTAAATAACTTTAGTGTCTTCATAAATAACCTCGGGAATTCACTATGCTATTTTTCGTTATGGACACCTTTTTCAACAGTGATCTTACATTGTCACGGTGGAATGAAGCGGTGCCACCTTACCTGTCTGGAAACAAATTGGGGTGTGTGTATGTTTATACAGCTTAGAGCAGGGGTGGCCAGGCTGACCTGGCCTAAGGGCCGCATACAAAACCACGAAACTTCCAAGAGCCGCTTGGGGGGGGGGGGGGGGGGGGGGCATTTTTGTTTAGGGAATAAACGAAACTGGAACTACTTTCGATCTACCCGAGTCAAAAACAGTCCGACTGTACATAAGGTAGCAGTAGCACACGACTACCAGACCGCAACCTGTCTTTCGATTCAAAACGCGTTCTATTTCTCTTTTGGCGGAAATGCTCGTGTGACCGGGAGGGAGGCGGGTGTGTGTGTGTGTGTGTGTGTGGGGGGGGGGGGCGAGGGAGCCGCAAGCCGCATTTTAACACGCGAAGAGCCGCATGCTGCTCGCGAGCCGCAGATTGGCCACCCCTGGCCTAGAACATAGTCTGCCTCAACGGGCGACTTGTCTCCCAGCTGTAGGTGAGCAATTTAGCCAGTGCAGTACAACCGCTAGCCTGGGGTCTTTAACGTGCATCACGCAGTAGTGATACACGACCGCACGCCGGTACGATGCTCATCCAGATCGAAACGGGCAGGGGTGGAATTGAACCCAGGATCCCTGGGTTATACAGCGCGAGCTTTCGCTCCACGTGCTCCAAGCTGGCGTGCTCTAGCGCACTCGGCCACCGATCCTTTTTTCTCTTTGTTGCACGTGGCCCGATCCTCTTTATCTGTCTGGACCACGGTGGTCTGGACTAAAGCCCTTCGATATGTTCGCGTTTGTCTTGCAAGTGGTGTCAAATGCGCCAGTGCACGAGGCCTGTATCTCGAGCGGCCCTTGGAAGCAGTCATCGGTGCAGTACTGAAATGAGCGGCCCTTCGAAGCGAATGGCAGCGGAGCACCCGCTCCTCGCACGTGTCTTGCGCGTTTCCACAACAATGGTTGGCGGTACTTGAAAGCGTGAATTTTATCAAATGAATTTAGTCTGCACTTGCCGGCAGCGCCTTCAGCTTATGGAATTTACGAGGATAACTCGAGTGCAACATGGCTTTGTGTATTTGAGTGGTTCTTTTTCGCTGACAGGCAGACAGACAGAAAGTGTCCTTTCTTGCCATACCCGTTGCCAATGTTGTCAGCTGCTGTGCACTTGGCGCGCGATTGTGGACGAGTAGTAGAGCAGGGGGCTATGTTGCGCTTTTGGACTCCCAGGAGACTAGGAAGAGGGAAGTGACGTAGGTGTGAATGAACGTATCTCGCATCGCGAAGCCTCACTCGTCATCAGCGACTCCGCCAATAAACATCCAAAGAGCGTTGTTGACGTCACTTCCCTCTTCCTGGTCTCCTGGGAGTCCAAAAGCGCAACATAGCCCCCCTGAGCCGCTTGCTTGGACAGAGAACTCCTTGGTACAGTTCACGGGTGGGAAACGGTTGCTTCTTGTTGCTTCTGACTCGACGCTCAGAAGTGTGGACCTCGTCGACCAGGTCCACGCCTCTGGACGTGCAGAAGTGTGGACCTCGCCACTAAATGAGCTATGCTTAGGGTCGGCACTCTGTTCCACAATATTGCTGTAGGCGCCGCCATCTTGGTGCGTATGCAGAGCAGACGCAACTGCCGATCGTCATGATTCGAAAGTGCGACTTCCTCAGCATTAGATTCGGTGTTAGGAAGCTCATGGATGATGGCTTTGCTCTGTCGCGAAGCGTTTAAACATTGTGGAGGACGTAAAAACGTTTTCTGTGATTTCAGATAAAGTTTCAGATAACTGGCAGCCATGATTTTAAGCCACAATATGGACAAGTGTCGTTACCCTGAAGCGTAGCTTATTTAGTGGCACTAGGGAAGATCATGGCGGAACAGCGCAGCACTGAGCTAGATTTCAGACGCCATCATTCTTCTATAGTGCCACTAAATAAGCAACTCTTCAGAGTAACGACACTTGTTCATATTGTGGCTTAAAATCATGTGTTGCCAGTTATCTGAAGATTTATCTAAAATCACAGAAAGCTTTTCCGTCCTCCACAAAAGTTTAAACCGTTCGCGACAGAACAAGCAATAATACATGCTTCCTACACCACCGACTCAAAGCTGAGGAAGTCGCATTTTTGAATCATGACGATCGGCAGTTGCGTCTACTCTGCACAAGCACCAAAATGTCGGCCTTACAACAATGTTGGGGAACAGAGTGCCGATACTCTAAGAGCAGCTAATTTAGTGGCTCTAGTTCTTCCCAGAAGTGGCGCGCGGCAGGTGTCTCGAGCATTTCCACAAAAATGATTGGCGCCACTTTTCTCAGGATATATGGGCTTTACTCCACACCTCCTGGGAGCGGGTTTGCAAACCAGTATTCAGACGAAGAGCAGGCCGATATAGGACATAGAAAGTGCAAAACTGCCACTTTATTCCTTTTTTTTTGTTTTCTAGCTTTAAATTAAACTCTAAAAATAAGCTTTTTTTTTCTTTTTTCAAAACATCGTTTGCGTGATAAATGTCGTGGTCCAAACGGCCGCAACGCCGCACCTTGTGCTTTCGATAAGTCTGAACGTGGACGGAAATTCGAATCCATTCGGAAATCAGAGCTTATTCTACGTTTTGTAAGCCACTGTAATCAGCGTATGTACTGGCTCGTATCTGGCGCCGCCTGTTGGCCGCTTCCTGCAGCAGCGGACGCAGAGCGAAGACGATCTAGCTCGAGATCGGCGCCGAACAGCCCGTGGCCCGAGCCCACCTCGAGCGCCCGACCTGCATGCGATGCTGGGAACGTGCAACTCGTTTGTTCCGGAAAAATTCTGCGCCATCTATGAGGAAAAGGGTACAAATAAATAGCGGTTGAATCCCCTTAACTAATCAAGCTTACCCTTTTTTTTACTCACTTTTCCACGGGTCTAAAATAAAGTATGGAAATAATACTAATCATGAAAATTATATTGTCTGATGCAACACAAGATCTACAAGTGACTGCTTCGCCTCCGACCCGGGTGTTTGTTGCCTTGTTTCGTGCTTAGCTGCGCGTGCACCCAAGTGTCATCGAAAAATAGGGAAGCTCGCGCGAGAGGCTGAACTTCTATCATACTGCATACCTTATGTTGCAACCGACCGACTACAGTGCAACCGTGCCCCGCTTGTCCAACGCTTGACGAACCAGGTATATGCTTACGGAACCGGTTTTGGCGAGTGTCGTGGTTCAGGTCAAATGTCTGAGTGAAATAGGAGAGTGCACAGATCGACGGTATAAATCAATTTATATAAAACAGCGATATACGTAAATAAAAAAAAGATGACTAATGCCTAGGTATTTACACATGTACAGTTAGAAATGTCTTGAGCTCTCACGTCCCTCTTTAGGTCGCTGACATCAGGCGCTGGGGTCGCCAGTGTCCGTTGGAACTTGACGATGTATTGTCGACGGAATCCGATGCTTTGTACCAGGGGTCGTTGCCGAGGTATCTCCGGGCTCTGTTGGAGGTGTCCCAAGTTATGGCAAGGAACTATCCGCAGGGTACCAGGGTTCGCCGCCGTGATACTTTATGTCCCTGTAGAGGGCTGCGGGTCCGAGTAACGGTGGAGTTGGCATGCGTCTGCGGTTCACGGCCGAGGGCTGCAGCTTTCTCGAGTCACCGTGAAATCCGTCTGCATCTGCGGGTCATGGCCGAGGTATGCAGCGTTCTCGGGGCACCGTCGAATCCGTCCCCTGCTCGAGCCAGATCTCCTCGAGCTTCTTCTTTTCTTCCTCTTCACTTTTTTACCGCCTGGCCTGGCACCTCTTCTTTCCTCTTCTTTTTTCACCGCGTAACGTGACAATAACCCCCTCTTCAGTATTTAGTTTATCTAAATTCTCATTCCTTCAGGTTACGCGGCTTTCCACCTGTTTTCACTTTGTCGATGCACAAGTTCCCGTATACACGCACAAAAAATAACACCACTTTTCTTCCCTGCCGCTTAACAAAAAATGAACTCAACAGTCGCTGAGGCAGCAAAAACCTTAACCTAGTATTTCATTTAAAAAAAATTCAACCACTTTTATTAGCTGCCTTATCCCTACTCCTGATTTACCCTTTCTTTCGGTGAGCACATCTCAATATATGTCAACTAAATGAACTTCAAATGTGCCTAGCTATACCCTGCTCATATAATCCGCCCCGATATTATCCTTTCCTTTTATGTATCTTACGTGGAATGCAAACTCTTGTAAGGCCAGACTCCATCTCATCACCCTAGAGTTGTTTAACTTCACCTTGTTCAGGTATTCTAAGGGCTGGTGATCAGTTTCAACCACAAATTCTTTCCCATAAAGATACACGGCGTATTTACCTACTGCCCACACTAGCGCAAGGCACTCCCTTTCTATGGCTGCGAAGTTTCTCTCGCTTGCGCTCAGCTTACGACTAGCATATGACACAGGATGCATCATACCTTCATGCTCCTGCAGGAGCACTGCTCCTACTGCCGTGTCAGATGCGTCTGTACGCAAAACGAACTGTTTGGACAGATCCGGCGCCAACAAAACTGGTGGTTCTGCCAACTTCTTCTTCAGTTCTTCAAAACTGGCATTGTGTTCTGCTGTCCACGTGACGACATTGCTTCGTCCCTTTTTTGTGAGCTCGGTCAGCGGTGCTGCTATTTCCGAGTAGCCTGATATGAACTGTCTGTAATATCCAGCGAGACCTAGGAAGGCTCTCACTTGTTTCTTTGTCTTTGGCACCGATGCCTTTTGTATCTTTTCCAGTACCTCTGGCTTTGGAGCAATTCGTCCCATACCTAGCTTATGGCCTAAGAATGTTACAGAATCAAAACCGAGCTCGCATTTGTTTGGTTTTGCCGTGAGCTGGTTCCTTCTGAGGCGTGCAAATATTTCCTTTAGCGTTTGCCAGTGCTCTTCCCATGAATCCGTGGCTACTAATATGTCATCAATGTAATGGTATACGTTAGGGACACCTTCAAGGACATGTCTCATTAACTTTGTGAACACTGCTGCTGCCGTCTTTAACCCGAAAGGCATGAATTTGAATTGATACAGTCCGGAAGTTGTGGAAAAGGCAGTCTTTTCTTTTGCCGATTCTTCCAGAGGTATCTGCCAGTAGCCTTTCGCCAAGTCTATTTTCGAAAAGTACTTCTTTTTACCCACTTTGGTGAATACCATGTCTGCCCTCGGTATTGGTTCGGCGTCGTTAATCAATACCGTATTTAGGCTTCTGAAATCGACACATAGCCTATTGGATCCGTCGGGCTTCTTCACCATTACGATAGGGGAATTGTAAGCCGAAGTCGATCGCTCAATGATTCCTAATTTTAGCATTTCCTGCACTTCTTCTTCTACCTGGTCTTGAATTGCAAATGGCAGAGGATACTGTCTGACGTACACAGGTTTTTCGGTGGTCAGTCGTAATGTACATTGCAGCGCGTCCGTTCGTCCAGGTAGGTCGGAGAATATATCCTGATATTGTGTGATCGCGTCACACAGGTTCTGTTTTTGTATTGGACTTAGTTTAGGGTTAATAAGCACGTTCTGTGCTCCATGTTGCTCGCTTAGACTTGGTGTCCTGATCTCTCCTAGATCATCCGACGTGTATGCATCAACTATTACAGCGCAACTTTCTTTCTTGGGTGCGCGATCTTCGTATCTTTGCAACATGTTCACGTGGAACATTTTCTTTTTCCACCAACGAGCAATTCGTAGTTCACCTCTCCTTTCCGCCTGGTAACCTGGTATGGGCCCTTCCATTGCATGGTCAACTTGTTGCGATCGCTCGGCAGCAGAATGAGCACTAAGTCTCCTGGTTCGAATCTTCTTGTCTGGCTCTTGCGATCGTAGTACGTTTTTTGTTTTGTTTGAGCCTCTCCTACGCTCTCGTGTGCTACTTCGCAAGTCTTCTTTAGCTTGTGCTTCAGTTCCAAGACATACTTATACGATGTTTTTAACTCTTCGTCCAAAGTTTCATTTGACCACAACTCTTTCAGTATAGTCAAGGGGCCTCTTACATTCCGCCCGTATAACATCTCAAAAGGTGCAAATCCCAACGTGGCCTGGGGCACCCCTCTGTAAGCAAAGAGCAGGGCTGGAATATACCGGTCCCAGTCGGTGGGGCGCTCCTGACACATCCTCCTGAGCATCTGTTTGATTGTTCCATTAAATCGCTCAACAAGCCCGTTGCACATGGGGTGATATGGCGTGGTCAACAACTGTCTGAATGATAATAGACGACTGACTTCCTTCATGAGGTCCGAAGTGAAATTAGATCCTCGGTCACTCAAGATCTCTTTGGGTATTCCGTACCTCGAGAACATCTCTACAAGTGCCTCTGCTATATGTGGCGTGTCAATTGTTCTTAGCGCCACCGCATCAGGGTATCTGGTGGCCATGTCGACCATCGTAAGGATATACCGGTTGCCCTGACATGACGTTGGTGTTATCGGTCCGATAATGTCAATAGCTACCCTGTGGAAAGGTGTCTCAATTATGGGCATGGGTATCATTGGTGCCCTTTTGACAGCACCTTTGGGAATTGTACGTTGGCACACGTCACAAGATCTTACATAGCGTTTGACGTCGCTTTGCATCCCGGGCCAAAAGAAGTCGTTTGATACTCGAGCAATTGTGCTCTTCACACCTTGATGACCCGACATGAGGGCATCATGTGCCAACTCCAATACGCTCTCTCGATACTTTGTTGGTACGATGAGTTGATCTGTCACGTCGCCCGAATTATACTCGCATCTGCGAAACAACATATTTCCTTTCATAGTGTAGTGCGTCGTTAAACCCGATCTCCATTTCTGTGTTTTCCTATCGAGGCTCCCGAAACATCGCTGGAGACTGTCATCTTCTTTTTGGTCTTTGGTTATTTCTTGTGTCGTGACCTCTAGCAACCTTATGACCGGCGTTTTTAGTCGGGGTAATGGTTTCTCTACCGTTTCGTTAGTCTCTTTAGATCGTACTGCAAACGAGATGTTAGTGTCAACCTGCGCAGGTTTGCTGGGTACCTTCTCTATTTCGGTTACTAGGTGTTCCCCACCTTTTGACTCTGGCACAGAGCAGTTGTTCACAGCTGGGAACCTACTATCATTTTCACGACGGCTCTCTGTTTTGCCCAAAACATGGTCTTCATGACCAGGCATCTCATTAGTTTCTGTTAACCATTCTGGGTCGGGACAGTCTACTTTCCTCACACCCGAGATGTTACCTAATATTAAATCGTAGAGTGGATCCTCAACACATTTTGCATTTACTTGTCCTGTGTAATAGGGCGTCTCGATGTATATGATGGCTTCAGGCATCATTCTCACAGTCCTGTCAACTAGAATTACCCCCGTGGACTCCCCGGTAAGCTCATTGTCGTGCACCAAGCTTTTTCTTATTAATACCGTGTTTGTACCACTGTCCCTAAGCACGGCTATTTTATTGCCATGAAATCGGCCTTCCACCACTGGCATCATTATAGGCAAGCCATACTTTGCATCTGTGTCGTCAGTGCTCGCCTTCACTTCGTTTTTTGTCCTCTCTTGGTTACCCTCTTTGGGCTCGGTCGATGATGCCTTCCTTTGATTTAAAAAACATGCCACTTTGTTTTTCGACACGTTTCTGCATTCCTCAGCCTTGTGTCCGATTTTTCCACATTCCCAACAACGAATTCCCGCCTGTGCTTTTCGATACCCGCTTCTGCACTCACTAGCTTTATGCCCTAACTTGTTGCATAAGAAGCATTTGGGAGCTGTTCTCACTGCTCCTCCCGTTCGAGCGCTAGTCATGGCTTTTCCTTTACATATGTCGGGGTCCTCTCCTGTACTAGCATCCTCCTTTGTTTTCCCCAGATTCCCTTTCCCTTGTGCTTCTAAGTACTGGTCTGCTAGTCGCGCCATTTCTTGTGTAGAATCAACCTTGCGTTCTTTTAAAAAAATGGCTAGCTTAGAATGACAGCAAGTTAGGAACTGTTCGCCTATTATTCTATCTCTTACACCGTCGAAAGTCTTCGCTGTTTCAGACATTTCGAGCCACCTATCGAAATAATTGCTTAGTCTCGAGCAAAATTGTAACCCAGTTTCAGCTTCCTCAGGTTTACTTTTCCTGAATTTTTCCCTGAAGCCATCAGCTGTAAGCCTGAATCTTTGAAGTAGTGCAATCTTCACTTTTTCGTAATCTAACGAATCTGATGCTGGCATACGACCAAACGTTGTTAGTGCTTCTCCCACTAGACAAAGGCTCAAGGATGTTGCCCACTCCTCCTTTGCCCAGCCCTGGCCTACTGCGATTCTTTCAAACCTGTGCAAGTATGCATCAAGGTCGTCTCGTTTCTCGTCGAAAGGTGGCATTAGTTTTTTCAAACACGCACTTCTTCGCGGTTGTACCTCCCCTCCCTCGTTGTCCGTTGACCGATCATTTGAAGTTTCGGCTTGTGCTAGCCGAATCTTAAGTTCTATCATCTCTCGCTCACGCTCGAAAGAAGCTCGTTCTCGTTCTGCCCTCGCTTGTTCTCGTTCAGCTTCGAGTTTGGCATCTTCTCTAGCTAGCAGCCTTTCCTCTCTAACGCGTTTCTTCTCCTCCTCAAAGAGATTCATTGTTTCTTCTTTCGTCAGGCCCAAAGAATTACTCATCGTCAATATTTTTTCTAAATCCATTCTGAGAATCTGTTGTTAACTGCTGACCCGTGAAACAATCCTTTCTCACTCAGGGGTTTGATCCTGGCAGGCTCGCCAATATTGTCGTGGTTCAGGTCAAATGTCTGAGTGAAATAGGAGAGTGCACAGATCGACGGTATAAATCAATTTATATAAAACAGCGATATACGTAAATAAAAAAAAGATGACTAATGCCTAGGTATTTACACATGTACAGTTAGAAATGTCTTGTGCTCTCACGTCCCTCTTTAGGTCGCTGACATCAGGCGCTGGGGTCGCCAGTGTCCGTTGGAACTTGACGATGTATTGTCGACGGAATCCGATGCTTTGTACCAGGGGTCGTTGCCGAGGTATCTCCGGGCTCTGTTGGAGGTGTCCCAAGTTATGGCAAGGAACTATCCGCAGGGTACCAGGGTTCGCCGCCGTGATACTTTATGTCCCTGTAGAGGGCTGCGGGTCCGAGTAACGGTGGAGTTGGCATGCGTCTGCGGTTCACGGCCGAGGGCTGCAGCTTTCTCGAGTCACCGTCAAATCCGTCTGCATCTGCGGGTCATGGCCGAGGTATGCAGCGTTCTCGGGGCACCGTCGAATCCGTCCCCTGCTCGAGCCAGATCTCCTCGAGCTTCTTCTTTTCTTCCTCTTCACTTTTTTACCGCCTGGCCTGGCACCTCTTCTTTCCTCTTCTTTTTTCGCCGCGTGACGTGGCAGCGAGGTAACGGCCCACTTCGTTTTCGGAACGGTTTAAACAGGGGACATAAGTGTTCGGATAAGGGGCCATGACTGTATAAGTACCGTGCACTTTAGCGTCCCGCGTACGTCACACGGGCAGGAACTTCGTGCGCTAAAACCAAACGCTGCCTATCCTGTTTACCAAAACGGTGCTTCGAGGTTCGCTCGGAGTCCCGCAACTAGTAAAGATGTCGTCGGGAGACACGCGGAAGTGCCATCCTTCTTGGTGCGGCACGACAACGACGCAGCATCTAGACTTGGTGATCATCAGACACGGGACACGCCGCCCTGACAAGAAACAGCGCCCCCAGTCGGGGCGACGCGCCGGCTTTAGCAGACGACCGGAGCTCTGAGGAGCGGCGACGAAGACGACGTCTGTCGTGCGGGGTTCGACGTTGATGACGGAAACGATTCTGTGCAACGCGTAACTCCTTCCTTTTTTTTTGTTTGTTTGTTTGCTGGCACATTGTTGTTACGGGCCCCGTCCGAGCTCGTGCAGGACCTCGGAAGAATGTTAGTTAGGGAGCTAGACCGCGAGAGTCAGCTCGAAAATGATGACAACAGTGGCCGTTGGCTGTAGCAGACGATGGCGATTTTCATCTCGTGTTTTTGAACCTGCTTTCGAATGTTTTTCGTATTGTATCTAAAATTAATCATCAACAAAACTCCAACTCCAACCTGTTTTGGAGATTGTGGTGAGAGTGGTAGAGATGGGGTTAGTCGCGAACGCAACGCAATAAGTTTCAGCGAAAAGTTCTATTCAACCGAAGTTAAATATAGGCAGTTTGACTTGTTCCGAATGCAAAGCGATGCTGTCACGTAAAATCTAGGAGGGAAAATCACACCGACTCGTAGCCTCATTCAAATATCAGTCGAGACAAAAATTCAGCGTATATAAAATAAGTCAACGAAATCAACACAAGACTCTTGTCAGTGATGGAAGCGGCGTTTGACCTTTTGGAGCAGGTTTTGCGGCAGGCAAAATGTTCGTTTGGAGCAGCCCCTGACGCTTTTGGAGCAGATGCCAACATCTGTTAGCATATCACGTGAAAAAAAAAGAAGAGAAGAAAAGTGATTGCATTTTTAAATGAGCTCATATTTGACAAATGATTGAGGGTTCCTCTTTGATACTGAAGCATATTACTTATTGACCTTTTGTAATAAGAACAAGCAGGACGCAATAGGTACACAGAGCCTTCTTTTTAGAAATAAGGCTCTCGTCAGAGTAGATTTATTTACAATGGATAATAAAAAATCGATGAAACATTAATCACACTTCAGTTAGGATAAAGCCCCTCACCCCCCCCCCCCCCCCCCCCCCACACACACACGTTTTTATACCCGGTAGTTCATTTAGCCTGTAAATATGATTTCTGTGAAATGCCACCCAAAACCGCTAACACGTCTTTGAATAAAACGCGCCTCCAAAATTTGTGAACCTGCCAAACTCGAGGCTTTAATATTATAAACTATAAAAACAACCACCCAGAAATATTATGAAAACCTACCCTTTCGATTTAGAAGTGAAACTGCTCTTTAGCGTCGTTGGAACCAGAATGAAGTGAAACTTTGCTGCCCTTTCGATCGACAGCTGCACGGGAACTACATTTACTCAAAAGATAGAATCGCGTTTTTTTTCTCTCTCTTTACTTTCTCGATGCCGCATTTGAAAATGAAAGATCATACTTGAAGACCAAATAATGTAGACCTGTAATAGTACTAAGCGTAATTTACGAGTATATATCGCGCTCAACCAGGCGCTCACCCATGTCAGCCGCTACTCCTAGCACTCCGGTGCAAAGTGGTGAAGCTCGACGCGCGCGGGCTGGTGAGAGGTGACAGGGAGCCATACGGCAGACACGATAATACTGATCTTATCGGGAGTACCTGAGCCTGGTTCTGTCTTATCACAGGAGCCGCCATCCTACTATTTTGCGATGTCTTCTCGCGATACACGATGGAAACAGCTCAAACGACAAAGACAAAGCACGGCAGGACCAAGCTTCTTGTGAAACTTCGTCTACGTCGTTTCAGCCGTTTTCATCGTTTATAACGTTTACCAATAAGTCGCCCAATTCGCTACGTTAGTACAGTATATTTTCTGGTAACTTTTGGCTCCTGCTGCCAGCTCAGCCGCCAGCGCTTCAACTGCCGGCAGAGTTGTCGAGCAATCTCAAAACTTCGTTCCACCTTAATTTAAAGTGCAGCCGACGCTACGAGCAAATAGGATCTACCAAACGACGTCAAAGCGCGACATTCAGGCATTCGACGACCATATTTCTGTACGTGTTCTTTCATCGATTAATCCAACTAAATGCACCGGATGTCCCGTTACTTGCGCTTTGAGTATGTATGTTCGTGGCTGTATATGTTCGAGCCTTCGAGTGTGCTTTGACCTAACATGAAACGAACTATGCGGTGAGTAGAGACTCTGCGAAATACATGTTCCTACCATATTCCTCTCCTCCTGATTCTCCAAAATATTTCTTTTTTCTGCTTCGCTTAAGCTTACCTTCGCGCAGGCGTGGCGCAATTCCTAGCCAAAATGGCACTTTGGCGCAAGATGGAGCAGATTCTCGTTCATGGCGCAACTCGGTGCAAATGGCGCAGCACTTCCATCACAGAGTCTTGTAAATTAACAATGATATAACGCTTGCGTAACCTATACAAAAATATTTAAAAAAACGCTGTGCTTTGTGGACGTGAATTTTTCGTGTACGTGTGCAACTGTGCTCTTTGACGCCATGGGCTAGCGAAATGGCAGCATATAATCAGAAACTAGATCGCACGTATCATGGACTCCGAATTTACGTTAAGAAGGCAGGCCTATTGATCTTTTCTTTGCCACTCCTTCTCTCTGCATGTTGTATATTCCGCACTTTTCTCTTTATGTATTTCTCTCTTTGAACGACTGCAGAACGAAACGACAATAATGTGACGATGCACTGAAAACGGACGCGACGCTATGGCCGCCCAAAAGAAGACAGTGAAGCGCATCCTTTAGTTTCCACGCGGTCTGCTTCTTCATTTCATTCCGCGTCGCGTGTCGAATTCGATTTTGCGCGAGCGTGCGTCGCCTAAATCGCCTATTCATGACTCCGTCGACGTATACGACCAGAGATTCCAGCGAAGCAGATGGTCTGCCCCACAAATCGCAGACGAAACGTTTTACACGCGCGAACGCTTTGCAAAACGGCTTCATTGTGAAGCAGCGGGGCGGCCAGCCGAGTTTGTTTTAACGGTAACGCCGTCTCGTTTGTTTGCTTTTTTTTCTTTTTTCGTCGAAACAAAGGTGAGTGTTTTTTTTTTCTCCAACTGCGTCGAGAACGCGCCCCCCATTATTTCTATGATTATTTTGTTCTTGTTTTTTATTCCTTGCTAGCTTCGGATGATCGTCTTCCAGTTGGCCTTCTTTTCCACCGTTGACCGTTAGAGCGAAACTGCATATTATCAATGGTCCGCTGTATTGTGTGAGCAACCTTTTGTATTTTTTTTTCCTTTCGTTTGAAGGTTCGTAGATGTGCAGTTTTGTTAGGCATCTGTTCGAAACCTCCCTACCCTTGTTTGCTGTATAGACGGGCGGCCAATTCAGTCTGTCATTCAACCGGCCGACAAACTTAGGGGCTAGGGTCGGCGCGGCCAAATCTGCGCTTCGCACGATTCGTGTTCAAAAACGTTCGTGTTCGACATGTTCCATCAGTACAGTTTTCGCGCTATTGGCGGCGTGTGCGAACTACAGGGGGCGCTTCTCCAGCTATCATCATCATCGTTTGTGACGTCACGGGTAGGACAGACTGGGACAGACCGCGCCCAGATCTTGGATTCCTCCGCTCGTCAGCCATAGCTTCATGCGCTGTTTGGGTAACCCGCGGCAAAGCGTTTCACGCGTTGTGTTTATTTGGTGAAGTGATATTTGTAGTAGGACATTTTACCAAAGTTTGAAACCGCACGCGGCACGCACATTTGTGCCAACAAGCACTCTTTGCGCTGGGGTGTCGGAGCGCTCGGACGGTGGTGTGCTGTTCTCTACCCCATGTACAAAACGCTAGGATGATCAAAATAGAATGTCCAGCGCTTTATCCCACTACAGCATCTACCACGCCGAATAGGATGTATTTTTTTATAATGACTCGGACAAAATTAAACTGAGAAAGGAATGTCTCATCAAATTGAAAATAGTAAAGCGAAATTCGAGAACCCCGTGTGTGTAGTAAACACTTCAGTGCAAGCGACTCCCTGTATCCTGTTGGTTCCAGTGTGTTCTGTGAGCGCTGGACCCTAAACAGTTCCGAGTTGACTCCTTTTTGAATTTTGGAAACCAGTAAACGAACATTTCCCCAAAATAACTGACAGGAAGAAGCGGTGGCTGGCTTCCGGAGTCGTTTTAATTAAATCCCTGCTTATTCACCCGGTCGACGCGAAGCGTGCGAGACCCCTCACGATCGAAGTCTTAAATCTAGTAAGTCGGTGACACCTCAGCGTCCCAAAAAATGGGGAATGCACCTGCTATGAATTACTACCGTTTGTATGTTTAATTTTTGCGGACCCAAATGCGCATAATGCATGATTCGCTTCTCAGCTAGCGATTTTAAATTTGTAATCAATTCTCAGTAAAAATAGGATATAACAATTTAATCAATCGTCTGAATTTGCCGGGCCATGGCCGACAAATTAAGTACTGTAAACGACTTAATTTTCGCGGGCTCAAATTTTCGCGATTCGGACCAAAGCTGAAAATTTTGAAATTATTCGCGGGTTCTAATTTTCGCGAATCGAGAGTAGCTTCCGTAGCTTTCACATATTGCCCGAATTGTTCGCGGGACGTATTTTTCGCGTTTGTAGGCGATTCGCAAAATTCGCGAAAAGCAGGTCCTCGCGAAAATTTAGTCGTTTACAGTATATATGAAAATTTCTGCTTTTCTTTCGAGCATAAGTTGCGACGCGACAAACTTCTTTGCCACGTATTCGATACGGGAGGAGCTAAGCGTCAGTTGCTGACGAGCATTTGCTCGTCAGCAACTGTAAGAGATAGAAGCGTCGGTGTCGGCAAGCTCAATGTAGCTAAAACAAGTGTGCGGCGCTTTGCAACACAATTGTGCACGCGTGCACAGCTAAGAGGACAGCACGTCATTTACTCTGGTGAATGCAAAACCTTTTTCACAGCAACCTCTACAAATCCCCCAAAAATTAGAGAGGTTGTGAATAGCCCTGACGCACGCCGCGCAAGCTGTAATGTGAAGCTCCAGGCTTGTTTTTGAACGTTTTAAGCTGTTTTTTTATATAAGGAGCAACTTCGAGGCGTTGATTCGTTAGAAAGATCACTCACAAAAACGTTATACGCGTTTCTTGAATAAATATACTGTTTTTAATCGGCATAAATGCAAACTAACATAGCCACTCCGTGCTTTGACGTAGCGCGTCGTCTGCTCGCATCCTAGCAGCTGCGCCACAGGAGGGCGACCGCGAGGTGGCGCCACCAAAACATCTAGTCGCCAATAACGCTGAGTGGGACCTGCGTTTCTAAAGACAATGGAAGCCTTTGTTTAAAGATTCAGGCCCAGTGTTGTTTTACTGAGTTGTGGCCCGTGTTTATGAGATATGGCGCGCGGCCGTAGAAATGTATATTTGTTTTTAGAGCGCAGCTCTTAGGCGCCCGTTTCCGGGCTGAGTGGCTCCGCCGTCGGCGTAACCGCGCGTTGCATTCTAAGACGTTTCCCCTGCTAAAGATAGCTGGGAAATGTTTCCGCTAAATTTAGGGAAAATTTAGTTTCCCTGCTAAATTTAGCGGGGAAAATGACGCCACGACTTCGTGTCACGTCACCCCTGAACAAATTCACCGGCAGGAGGAGACAAGGAGGAGGGAAGGAGGAGGAGGATGAGGGGAAGATGAGGAGGAGAGGAGCAGGAGAAAGCTAAGCTGTAGTTTTGCATTACAGAGATTTGTAAACGTCTTTCATTTTTTTATATATGTATATCGTTTTTAAATACGGAGGCTGATTTCCAAGTTGTCTTTCTTCTTTTTATTTCATCGGACATTTCCCAAACATCCAAGGAAAGAAAGAAAATGTGCTTCAAGTCAGGTTTTGTGGTTGAAAATGGCGTGAAAGAGTGCAGATGCTCATTTATATTCCTATAGTCGGAAACAAGACAAGAATGCGCCAGGAGCCTCGTCTCCAGCAGCGAGCGTTCTACCTTCAGCAACACTTGGGGGTGTCGTGAACACGCCCAGCCAAAGCACGGCGGAAGGCAAAGAGTGCACGCTGAAGGCGGGGAACTCCTGGGCCCGTTTGCTCGAAGCGCTAACCGCGGCTAAAGTTAGCCGCAGTACCACTTTGAAATCACGTGACTGGCTCGGTAGGGATGCGGGGAAACATGGCGCTGCCCCGGTGAGTGAGCGCCGCTCGCTTTAAAACTAATATGTCGTTGAAGCTGCAATATCGGGCGCGTAGTCAGCAACGAATGGTGCAGCTGAGGCTTTCGCTTTGTCTTACCTCACTTAAATCGCAAAGCATGAGCTATGACCTCGCCGCATTTTTAGATAGTCTTTCGATTCTGGCCATTCCTAAGCCTAAATGAACGCGATAATTGTCGGCATGGCAACGTCTTTGGAAAGCGGATTGCTTTGACTCAATCGGCGACTCAAGCAGACAGCGTCCCTCCCGATAGAACTTTTTCTAAATTTCCCAAGCATCGAGGAGAACGCTAGAAGTGTAACCCTACGGTCCGCGCACGCTGGCCTTCCTCTTATATAAAAATTCGAAGTAAATAATTATAATAAAGCCAAATACTTTACTATACTTCATTTCACCTGATGTTGTACCGCATGAGAAGGCTAGAAAGCGCGAGCTCATAGCGTTGGGAGCTGCTCTTAACGCACGAGAGCTTGTGCCGCCGAGATGTGCCCTAGAGCAAGGAGCTCGCGCTTGTAGCCATTCCTGACGGTACATCATAAGGTGAAACAGAAGTATAGGGGGAATACATCCCACTCCGCTCATTTGCATTAGACAGAACGCCTACAGCGCCGAATCCAGCCCTGACGGAGGGGAGGTCCGCGTCAGTCCACGCGCATGTGCACGTGGATGTTCGCGGCGGCCGCGGCGGTGTCGTCTCCGATTCCACCTAAAGCCCCTTCATGTTTCAAAAGTAGCGCAAGGTGCGTCGATGCACGAGGCACGTGCAACGTGCAGCCCTTGGGAAGATCATGGCGGCACAGCGCAGCAAGTATTTGGCGCAGCACTGAGCTAGATTTTAGACGCCATGTTCTTCCTAGAAGTGGCGCGCGGCACGTGTCTCGAGCATTTCCACAACAATGAATTTGGTATGTAGAACAACCATCATCATCATCATCATTTACCGCCCGATAGCCGAGACCTCCCCGACGATAGATGGCTCTCGCCAAGCCCAGAAAACCTGTCCGCGCCGAGGCTATTGTATTTGAGAGGAGTGGAATGTATTCCCCTAGTAAAGTATTTGATAAGGCTTTGACGAACGCGCGTGCAAGGCAAAATATGTTTTAGACTTTTTGCTTTAGAACAATTACTACTGCAGACGCCAGCACGTACAACGCGTATAACTACATTCGTAGCATGCGCCTCGGTGCTTGGGAAATTTACAAAAAGGTCTAGTGGGACGCTGTCTGCTTTTGTGTGCTATCAATACCTGGCCGATTGAGTCAAGGCAATCCACTTTCTAAGGACGTTGCCATGCCGACAATTATCGCGTTCATTTAGGCTTAGGAATGGCCACAATCGAAAGACTATCTAAAAATGCGGCGAGGTCATTGTTAAGTAACGAAGGATTTTGTTTGAAATAAGTGAGATTTGTTTTAGAAAAGTCTATCTTTCTACAGTTGCGTCGGCATTGTTTTTTTTATCTGCTTATGTTTGTGTCTGCATTTTTGGGCGTCTTCCGCCCCCACGCGCGGGAGCTTCGAGCAGCCGCGGGGCTCGGTGGAGAAGAGTCGGACCCCGGTCGTTAACAAACGGATTGGGTGTCAGTTTGGGGCGCCGGAGCACCCGTGTCTTGGGCTTGTGTCCGCACTTGTGGCTTTTAAGCGGGTGTGCTAGTGCCCGGTGTATTTCGCCGCTTCGTGTAGAAACTTCGCTTTTAATCGACGCAATAACTTAGCTTGGTGGCGCCAGCCAGACGGCGAAGAAAGCATGTAGTGACTCTACAAAGAATTTGGGTTTGACCGTTGAGGTGTCGGAGGGGGGGGGGGGGTCACGTTGACAGCTCGCTGATCATTGGGTAAGAGTGTACCACGTGACAATCGGCAAATATGAAGTGATTGGTCCGTCTCTGGAGGGAAAGGAGACCCCTACGAGTCTAGAAAAGGGCGTCCGAGAGGATTCTCGAGGAAATTCGGCTTTGAGATCGGGAAGATTCGGCTGTTGAGACTGGGGCTAAAGTATGGGTTATGATTTTGGGAGTTTTGTATTGTAAATTACTGTTGACTTGTTGTCGTTTTGTTTTGAAATAAACGTGACCACACTGGCCATCGTAAACCAACCAACGTCGTAATGTGTCCAGCAGGATCGAACAACTTTTAGTTTTTTTTTTCTTATTCGACTTCCCGGGGGACTTCCATCGGGCGAACATCATCATCGGTCGTCACCATCCTGACCGGACCCCTCCCTTCGGAAAGTTGACTGTCATCGCTCATGCTTTACGATTTAAGTGAGGTAAGGCAAAGCGAAAGCCTCCTGCACCATTCGTTGCTGACTAGCGCGCCCGATATTGCAGCTAACACCGACATATTAGTTCCAAAGCGAGCGGCGCTCACTCACCGGGGCACCGCCATGTTTCCCCGCATTCCTACCGACCCAGTCACGCGATTTCAAAATCCCTTTCCTAGGTACTGCGGCTAACTTTGGCCACGGTTCGCGCTTCCAGAAAACGGGCCCTGGCGCATCCTTGTCTTGTATCTGACTATAGGTATACAAAACAATATCACTTTTGTCGCACATTCTTGCACCTATCCCCGCGTTTATGCGCTGCATTGAGATCTTGAGATATGCACTGACACCTTAAAAGCTGACTTTAAGCACGTTTTCTTTCTTTCTTTCTTTGAATGTTGGAGAAAGGTCAAAGATCGCAAGTGTACTTGCGATCTCTTGCGCGCTGTCAGTATCTTGGCAATTTTATACCTGATATTTTTGTCGAAAATTAACCTGTGCCCCTGTTGATTCGGCTGAATATGCTACGGGTTTTATGTGATAATTCTTTCATTATTATTATTACGCTTTTATGAAGTTAGGGCGCAAGGAGCGCTCTGGAACCTTCATCCACTTGGTCAGAATACTATTTCCGAGTTAGCATCTTATGCAGTCGGACGTGAATTGCTGCCTTACCCGAAGATTTCACTGTCCAAGAACGTGTTTCCGGGTCCTCACCTACACAGCTTCCTAGTTTAGCCGCCAGGCGCCATGATATTTTGTCGAACGGCCATGAACTAGCGCGCAAAGTTGGGTATTCTCAAGTTGGGCCTTCGAGCGTCCATGACGCCCGTCAGAACGCAGTAAAAAAAAGTTTGTTTCAAGCAACGAGCCAAGGCATAGCCGAGGACAGGACACACCGCACCCCGTCTTTGACAGCTTCGTTAATTTCCAATATATTTCTTTACTTTTCTTCTTTTCTTATCGAGTTTACAACGACGGGCAGCTATGTATAGAACATGCTCTTTAGCGGCTCTAAAACGTACCAAAAACCGTCTTCTGCAGGCCGCCATCTTTGTCTGCTGGGATCTGCATCGCGTACCGACTCCCAATCATCTCCAGTAGCTCTCTCTCTCTCCTCTCCTTTATCTTTCTTGCGTCGACAACCCGGTGACTCGGCACATTTCGGCGGAGTTATTGAAAAGGTCCCTCTACATTTCGACTTTGGAGCGGGGCGGCTTGTTTTCGTTGTCGAGAGGCTAACTCGAAGAGGGAGTTATAGATCTCCGGGCGTATTTTTAGCCAACGAGAAAAGCGGCCGCGGCCGGTACTCCAGCGCAGAGCTGTTGTCGCTGTTTTGTCTTTATTTGTTTACCGTCACTCGTTTAAAACAACTTAAAAATAACAGCAAAATGAAAAAAGAAAAACAAAAAAAAGAAGGGGGGGGGGAGCCGTTTTCTTTTGACAGTCCAGGGGCCGAGTTTTTTCGTTTCCACTTCTCCTTCCCAATGACTTTTTCGTGATGGCCGAGACGCCGAAAACGACCGCTGCCCTTCACCACAATGATGAGCGTGCACAAATGGGAGGAGAGTAGATGGAGCGTGAGCGGGCTGGCGGCGCAAAGCGAAAGCGGCCAACTCCGAAGGCGAACTTCCAAATAGTGGCCGACAACAGCCCGCCGCTCTTTTCACCGCCGCCTCTTCTCCCTTTCTTCTTTTTACATTCATCTTTCACATTTGCGCAAAAAAGACTCCATCTATCTATTTGCTTTTCTTTTTTAAATCACGTTCTCTCCCCCGTTTGTATCCCTTCGTCTATGTACTCCATTTCGCCTTCAATGAACCGCAGAGGCAACACCACGTAGATGAAAAGGCCTACGCCCCCCCCCCCCCCCACCCCTCACGTCATTACAAGTGGTACCACGTCTCTCAACGAACGCGACTTTAGCACACGGCGACGCCAACACGGGTCGGGGGTCCACCGACGATGACGTCATGACCAGGCCTTGCCTTCTAAGTGGTGTTGGCAGAGGCAGCAGAGGACGCTAGGAGCCATCTAGACCCGCGTGAGTCGCACGTGACCACCGGAAGGATCGCAGCGGCGCGCTTCGATGAAGTCGTGTATATAGTCACGTGATGCACTGGCGGTTCCGGATTGGCTGCAGGATGGCTCGTGACGGTCGCTGCGGTCCGCCGTGTGAGGTGCGGGGACGCGATGAACTAGAGAGGCGTTTTCGAAAAGAAGGGGAGATTGGATGTGGAGAAAGCGACCTCGAGCTCGCGCGCGGACGTTCGAGAAAAAGAACTTGCTCCGAGGTCGTTGTTGGTTGAGGCGGCTACGGGCGTCAATGGCATCCCCCCTTCCTTTCTTTTTTTAGTTTGTGACGTTACTTTCTTGTGTTTATTTCGTTCCAAAGTACGATTTCGTCGAGAGGGGCAATAAAGGAGGGGGAAAGGGTACTTCTCTCTTGTGAATCGTCGTGCATGTCCCTCCCCGGCCACGTCTCTGTCGTCATTCTATCAATGTGGTTCCTTTCTGCCTCATTGCACTTGTCAGCTTTCCTTTTTTCTTTGCGCTCTATATATGTATATATATTTTCTTTAAAGTTATTTTTAGCGCGGAATTGAAATGAAGGGCCCCAAGAAACCTTCGACCCGGTCGTCGACTCAGTTTGTGACCACAAGTTTATTATTATTATTATTATTATTATATATTATTATTATTATTATTATTATTATTATTATTATGCAAAGCATCATTATGGAGCATCATTTGCCTTGGAGCAGAACCTGCAATCGAGCGAAGCCGTGCGTCAGCGACCTATGGATGGAGCGGCCTGTAGCCGTGGCGCTCCCTGGCGGCATGCCGGTAAATCGTAGCCTTGACCGTCCCTGAGGCACCGCGGCTCTACCTGGCGGCCAACTCCGGCGCGGCGAGTGCCTTCTCGCATACCCGCATGACGAACACGGCGGCAACTCAGCACCAGTAATGTGGCAGTGAAATGCAAATTTGTGCGTCTCGTGATACACTGCAGACGGCAGGATCGGTGAGACAGAGCGAGTGAGGCGGTAGCGCACCATCGTTCAAAGTCTCCGGAGACACGGTGGAGCGAGCAGTGCGTCGCGCTGCAGCGCAACCTCGAGGCGGATCCTCGGGCCTTCACGTCTCCCACCCCTTCCCGTTTCGATCTGGATGAGCGATCGTATCGGCGTGCGGTCGTGTATCACTACTGCGTGGTGCCACGTTAAAGTACCCCAGGCTAGCGGTTGTACTGCTACTGGATAAATTGCTCATCTACAGCTGGGAGACTCGTCGCCCGTCGAGGCAGACCAAGTTCTAGGCCTGTATAAACACAACCCAATTTTTTTGCTTCATGATAACTTCAATGATCCCAATATATGTTGGGAAACAGCCACAGCGTCTTTCAATATAATTACTACCTTGCTCGGAAATCCACTCTCCTACTTAACTTTGCAGCACAATTGTATCACCGAATTGCCAGGGAAACATGCTCGCTTTGTGTGGTTTAGATGATATCGTGGAGTGCGTCTCAAGTTTAGTCCCGCCTGACGGATGCCAGCTCCCATTGGAGATCGTGGTACAGCCTCCGAAAGTGCCTGAGGCCTTGTTTACGGAGCCATCCTAATGTGACTAGTTACATTTATTTCTTTCCGCTGGAGATTATCGTAAGTTGGTTTGTACAACCATTTTGCCGATTACGATCGGTCATCGATCATTCGGTGCACTGACGTTGATCAACAGGTTCGTGAGTTCACTCACTTCGTTCGCGAGAAGATGCACTAGTTTATCCCGCTAAGAAAAAAACAGAGGTTCTAGGTTTTCCTTTTGGTTATCGCGTGAATTACGCAGATTAATAAACAAGAAACTGCAACCACACGAAAAAAAAATCTCCTTGGCGGAAATAATTTAGGCGCTCCAGGTCTCTTTGCAAGGAAATCATGAATCGTGTTCGTCAGGCGTACGTTGATTCCGTTGAGTTACATTTAACTCAAAATCCGAAGCAGTTTTGGAATTATGATCGCTCCCGATCTCAGACCAACGGTGGGAAGATCACATTGTTGAACTCACATGGAAACTCGACACAGATGTTTGTGAAATGTTTGCCCATCACTTCCAATCCGTATTTAGGCATCAACCGAACTCCCCCATTATTGCCGCACCAGCCGCCTTTAGTAATGCAACTTGTACTGCGTTTTTTTCATAAGGAGCTACATATTACCTACGTGTGTAAAGAGGACGAAGCCGTCTTTGTCCTCTGGCCACGATGGTATTCCGTCGGTCCTCTTGATATAATTTTCATCCCTGTCCTCATACCCATCTTTAACAACTGTATAAAAACTGAAGCCTTTCCCATCTTGCGGAAAACAGCAATTGTTGTCAGGGCCGTGCCCAGAAAATTTCGTTGGGGTTTATTATTATTATTATTACATCGTGCCAAAAAAAAAAAAGAACGAACGAAAAAAAGAAATCCGTAACACGGATATGCCGTCCGTGAAATACGCTTAGTCGGACATACTCCAAATGCGTGTGGCCGTTTCATTACACTGAGGTTGTGGACCGAAAGGGAGCCTTATACCGGTGTTGATGTCCACACTCGGGCTACGCTGACGCAAACCGTTTCTCAGCGGGCATATGTCAGAGCAGGTGCTTGCAATCAGCCGCTGCGGAGCTGGTTTGTTCCGGTCTCTCTCTCTCTCGAACAAAATGCGTTAAATGAACACTTCGAATGATACGTGCTACGTTGTCGAAGGTAGCCTGGTTTCCACACTGCTGCAGCCCCGCACTGCTCCGAGGGTCACTTCTCATTCGCGTGCATGCTATCGAGTGAAGGAGTCGCTGAAACGAAGACACACGCTCGCCCAAATACGAACGGTGTTCAATAAGGGTTGGCCTCCAGGGCTGTAACTTTTTTATTCGGTGATTGAATCGAAATACGTTACATTCGAACAAAAGTATGGAACCTCCTCTTTCCCAGGAGTACATCACTTTCTAATATAGTTCCTCCCAGCGGCCATGCTCTTCCGTTACCGGTGCAGCAGTCTCCGCGTGCCGTCGTATAGAAGAATGAGGGCGGCTGTTGACGGCACCAACGACGCACCTTAGGAAACAGCCAGAAGTTTGATGGTGCGAGGTCCGGCCTGTGAGGTGGGTGAGGCAAAAAACAACTTGGAACTGCAGCGTGGCGTCGGTCTCGTCAGCACCCGCCCTCAGTATTCTACGACCGCACGCAGAGACTATGTGCACGGGAAGTGAATCGCCTCTGATGGGGACTGTATGGAAAAGGGATGTGCTCCTGGGAAGGAAGAGATACCAATCTTTCATTTGAATCTATCACCTTTCAATTCCGCCACTGAATAAAAAAGATACAGCTCAGAAGCCTCGGGAAGCAAAACGTATTGAACACCCCTCATAGCTTGAGAAAGCGTTGGAACCACTGCGTAAGCTATAGGATAGCCATTAACAGCGTGGCACGCAAAGTTGATGCCGAGTTGAAGTACGGAACGATAGACGCCATATTTGACGCATGATATTTACATCGCATGCTCAGAAAGACCCTTTTCAAAAGTCAAATCCGTCTAGCGGCAGTCTGAAAAGCTCCAGTATTCATGGTGGCGGAAGAACAAATTCGCCTCAATCAAGCAGCGTGGACTTCGTGAATCGAAAGCGAAGTACAAGAACCAGCCTGCGAGAATCGATTCCCCGCTTTCTGCTCAACGCTTGCGAAGACGTTCGCTTTTCCTGGATGGAGAAGCGGTGTAATGCCACCATTAGAGCGTATGCGATATAGTCTGTAGACAGAGTGGACAGACTGGGAAAGGGTCCATCGCAAGCAGTAGCGTCGTGGAAGCTCGTCGTCAGCACGCGCTCAGAAGCAACCGACTGAGCTGGGGCTGCCAGAGAGTATATACCACTTACGATACACGCGGTCATCCAAATAAAATCGTAGATGCTGGAAAAAAAAAGGGGGAAAAAAGGAGAAAAAACATTGTTCTCTTGATAAAGTTGTTGAAAAAGCCTAATTTAGAGCTCCTTGACTTATTCCCTCGCTGCTTGCGAAGAAAAAAAATTAAAGCCAATTCCCGGCGCTGATGCAGGCGGGTTGGTCGTAAAAACTAAAACAATCCCATCTCACCTCTCTTTTCTTTTTTCTCTCTTTTGTTTGTTTCCTTTTCACAGTGGTGTGGTTTAATACTTCACACAGTTTCTCTAAGAGAGAGAGAGAGAGAGAAGGAGGGAGAAGAAAGAAAGAACGATAATGTATTTTTATTCAAATAAACACGGTAAAACAAGGAGATTCTAGTCGCTGCAGGGCCGACCCCTTTCCTTTCTCCGTCGTTGTCGAAGCCGTCGAGAACGCATGCGCGAACACGGATCTCGAAGCAATCTGCGCAATTGGCACCTCGAGCGGTGTAAATGCTTAATTTACACCGCCTTCCCTCCTCGGACAAGACACCCCGAAAGTGCCGTGCCCTTTTTGGGCCAACCGCGAGAACGCACGAGCGCACACGATGATGGAGTCGGAGTCTTTGCCCGAGGCAAATTCGGCTCCCTTTGAGCGCTCCTCTTTTTCATTGCGCACGCGCCGTGCACGTACAAAAATGGACCTTGAGAACCTTTGTCTCCTTTTTTCATTCTTTCTCTAATTACTCCTCGTCGGTTTCCTTCTAAAGGGGCACCGAAACCGAGTTCTGTTGGACTCTCCGTGGTGATCGAGGTTAGGGTGCCATTAGTGCATTACGACCGCCCGTCCGTTTCACGAGTCGGTCCGACCATTTTAGAGATAACTGGCGCCATCTGTCGAAAAACGGGGTTCAGGAATTCCCAGGAGGATGAAGCAGTGCGCGCATAAGAAAAGCAGCGCAATTAAGCTCCTTCCGCAAAGCCCTCCACTCTTCCCAACTTAGCAGAACGAACGAGAGGAGGCGAGCTCCTCTCCCGTCTTCGCTCTGCCAAAGCGGAAAAAGTGGGAGGAGCTTCCCTAATCTCTTAAAGGGGCACTGAAGTCGATTCTGAGATCGTCCTTTTGTGGTGACAACTGAATCTAGACGCTCTAAGCATCCCAACAAACCCGAAATCACAACCGTGCGTAGCTTATTTCCTCGTTAAAAGCGTGTTCAAAGATCGCGACACGCCCTTTTTGGGAAGAATTTTCTTCCGAGTGAAGTGGTCGACGAAGGGCGCTTGTCGGCGAGTTGCAAGCGATGGCTTTGCCCGCGGAGAAAGGAGGAGTCTTATCCGAATGTGTACCTATCAGACTCTCTTCGAAACAAGTTATAATAAAATCATTCGGAATCTGCGCGTATTGTAGGGCTTTCATTGGTTCACGCAATGTAGTCCGCGAGAAAAAAGAGTCCACATGATTTTTCTTTGCCCTGAGATGAATAGGCGGTTTTGTAATATAGGACTTGGTATATGTGGGAACTAACACAATTTAAACAATATAAGATCAAAAACGACCTTTTTCAAAAATGACTTCAGTGCCTCTTTAAACGCGCAGGTCCGTGCCCGTCTTGTCTTCTTCGTCCCTGTCTTTTTTGCACTTTTGGATACCATTGAAAGTATAGGAGGGGAACGGAAGGAGTTCTTTAATGGAACTGGGGGGAGGGGGGGGGGGGGGGGGGGCATGAGCTAAGCCACAATAGGCACAAAGGGGGAGCTCCATCTACGACCTTGGGTCAATCTAGGTCACTGCAGCTCTATGGAGCCAGTGCCCGCGCTCGCTTGAGCTTCTCACGTATTTTACCACAAGAGCCTCCCGAACCCGCTATTTCCGCGAAGGATTAATCGGCGTCGTTGTTCGCACTGCGGTTTGCACCCCCGCGCGTGTCAGTTGGTGTCAGGGACAACGGTGGCGTGAAGGGGCAGCTTGGACGAAGCTATACGTACCGCATCCGCCGAGATGTCGGCGGCCAGCGCGGCACCATTTCGACGAGATGTCCGGTGTGTTCTCTCGTCTTTTGTCACACTCAGTACAAATCGGACGGTTAACCGCCTTGTGCTCGCGCATAAAGCTACAGTGTACCAATGAAACCACAGCAGGAGGCGTGAAAACGTGCGTTGTAAATTGCCAGGCACGCATGAAACGAGAAAAAAAAATATCATGCAAGCGAGAAATCTTCATCTCTCTCTTTCTCTCTGAAAGATAATTGATGAAAAAGGTTACTCTCCCTTTGAAATACTTTTTTTTTGTTGTATGTTTAGAAAAGTGGTTTCCCGAGCTCTCTGGGAACAGTAAAGCCAGCTCATAAAGCTCGAAAATCGTTTTCGCTGGTGCATCTTCCTTTAACGCGACAACAGACGGGCGACATAACACAGCCAAACACACGCAACGCATTTAAAAAAAAGAAAAAAAAAACTTGCTTGGTGCTGGTTTTTTTTTTTATTTCCCGGGCTTTTTGAGCCCGCCGGCTGTCGTTGACAGACGACAGCGCACGAAGATAAAAACGGCACTATATTTGTGAAGACACCGAGCGATGAAAAACAAGAGAGGATAAGAATAGGAAGCCGCCTAATAAAACGTCGCTAAAAAACAAAACAAAAAAACACTCCGAAAAAAAAAAGGAGGGGGAGGGGGGGGGGGGGGGGCAGGATCCACGCTTCGCGGACCACGCAGGGGCGGGGTAGGCAGGCCAGCCAGGAAAGACGGCAGCGAGGACGGACGGAGACAGCAGTGTTCTTGCCTTCCGCGCTCGATAACGCCGATGCGCTGTTTATAAACAAGCCGTCGTTTGCCCACACCAGGTGTACGTGCGCATGCGCAGAGATCCGCGTGAGGTGAAGCGCGCGCGCCATGTCGAACAGCCGCAGCGTCGTTACGTCAGAGCCGGGCGCTGGTCACGCGGTCCTCGCCACTCACGCCCGGTCCGCGATTCTCGCCTCTTAGACCGTCGGCACATTAGAGGAGACCTCATCGATTAATTGACAGAATGTGACAACGCAAACGATCCGGTGATGATTACTCGTAATGAACGGGACTCCCCGACACTCGGGGAAACTTCTGTTTGTGAACTCTCCTTCCGATAGTTGCTGGATATTGTACCATGTGGCCGACGTGGTCGTAGGTTGCAGCCATTTTTCTTGTCTAATAAGCTTGAGCTGCGCCTAATACCCTGGTTACACTAGCGCTCTTAACTCTCATCAAGGACCGTTGACTCAGTCGCGATCGGCCGGTGTTACACGGCGGCACTAACTTTCATTAGCCGCTAACCATCAGTGAGTTCAACTGGAGCTGGACTACATCAGTTAACTGATGGGGTTCGCCCCAATAGAGCTAAAGATGGCGGCGTCCGCCACATCGCCGCCCGTGGCCAGCGCCAGCGAAGCACTTATATAGCGGAAAATTGGGGAGGTATCCAGAAAGTACCGTAACAGCAAATAGTGTCGGAAGAGGTATGATTCGGGGCAGGCACGTAGCTGCAGGGGGGGGGGGGGGGAGTGGGGCCACGGGGCCCGAGCCCCCCCCCCCCCTCGAAATCTTTCATTTTACTGGGACCTTCACTCCCCCTTCCCCTCATACAGCATTTCGTAATGGGCGCCGGCCCGCCCCGCCCCGCCCCCCAAAGCAAAATCCTGCTACGTGCCTGATTCGGGGCCAGTAGCTGCGGCTTGAACGATCACGGCAAGTCGCGGAAGACAAAGCTCGGCGAGGGTGACCATGGGAAGGAAGGAACATACTTTATTTACAGGAGCTCATTGTCCGAGCCGCGTCTTGACCATGGGGATCTCGGTGCCGATAAGACTTTCACCGTGTACCTCTTCCTGTAATTCGTGTAAAACGTTCTAATTATCTTTTCTTTACTCTTAAAAAAAAGTTTATTTTGTTTTGTTTTAAGCGTTTATAATGAATGAGAAGTGTGTTCGGTTTCAACTGTGTTCCTTGACGCGCATCTCAACTGGGGTCGTTAGGCCTATGTGCCGTGTGACACCGGACAACTTAGTCGAGCTCAGTGGACAAATGGGAGATGTCAACGATCGCTGGCTTAAAGACAGTGGAGAGCACTAGCATAACCAGTGACAGGTTAAGAGTTTAGAGGAAGCTCCTCCCACCTCTCTCCACTTTAGCGGAGCGAACGGCAGAGAGGAGGCGACCTCCTCTCCACCGTTCACTCGCTAATGTGGAGAGAGGTGGAAGGAGCTTCCACTCCGTTCTTGACCTGCCACTGAGAGGTGTTCTTTTCTATTTTCATTAGCTGAATCAGAAATATTTATGCGGTACGCCAGTTTCCCGTCACCGCGAGTGGAAACGTTAATCAATTAATTAAAGTTAACATATTTCACTTTTTTATGTTAATTTAATTAACAAAGATACGAAGCGATGCACGAGATAGAGAGAGAAAGATAAAAAGAAGGAAAAGAAGGCATTTTTAGGGTTCACGTGCCGAACCGACGAAGGGCATCGGCACGATCCCACTGATGATTGAGGACTAGCTTTAGACCCGTCCTGGGGCTAGTCTGACGTATAACCGAAATATATAAACGACCTCTTTATCGCCCTTCACCGTGATAAACCTCCATCACGTTACAGGCACCTGGGCTGCAATAGGGCAGTTGACGAGAAACCCACTACATAAATTTCTCTTCCTCCGCCCGTCGAAACGATGGTACGTTCAACAGCGGCCCATTTCCGGCGGCTCTGTCTCGGGGGCCGGGAAAGTCGGCGATCCCGTCTACATCAGGCGCACGAGCGCATTATATTGGGCACGACGGGGACCGCTCGCAATATGCATTCAGGGGCGATTGGGTCGAGGAAAAAAGAAAAAACAGGCACATGCACGAGGGAACCCTTACCCACATAACGCAACAACATACGTCGGTCTATTTCCGACGGAAGACTCATAGACGATGCGTCGGCGAAGGAAGCAATTGCTTGCCAGCCA